>JAHZND010000422.1:0-27481 GCA_027744115.1 Acrocyrtus sp. NNG-2020
AAAAAAATTAACAGAGGGCGTCAGAAGAGAAAAAAGTCCTTCACTATCTGTTCAACAAAAGAGATATTTTCCCGAAATTCTGTTTTATTTCCTTTGGCGAAAGAAGAAATTTTTTTTGGAAGAGTGAACGGAAAAAGGAGTGAAAATGGAAATGGATTTTTTTCTCTAACTATAGCGATTCCAGACCTAAGATAATAAAAAATGGGATACCACCAAAGTTACATTACTCAATTCAATTAAAGATGCTTATAACTAAATCAAACATGAAAACTTTAGCAGCCCACCAGACCCATAAACAAATTCCTTTTTTTCGCTGGGAAACGCAATAAATTACATACATTTAGTTTATGTTTAACAAGGAAATTGATGGCTCTCCTTTCTTCTTTTTTTTCTAATTGCTCTCAGCGAAAATAATATTCTTGTTTAATGGCTTAACAAAAAGCACTCTTTTTCTACCTTTTCCAGAGGAAAAATATCTATTTCAACTTATTTCAGTATTCCACTCGTATTCCATCCCCACTTAATTTTTTGTATAAATATTTTTGGTGAAATTTATTAAATATTTTTCTCCAAGATATACATTACTCTCTAAATTTTTTTTGCTGAAAGGGTAAAAAAATATAGTTCCTAAATGGCATTTTTTCCTCCTGTCCAAATATTACGAGCACTTTTTATTACTTCTACGCCTGCAGTAAGCCCCCTCTCTAAATAGTGCACACGTTTTTACAGAGTCTCAGAATGAAAAAGGGTTTAGAAAAAGGAATCAAAATATTATTTTGAGGTATGTCTCTCAACACTTCTGCTTTTAGCGAAATAAAAAAAAGTTATTTTTCCTCTTGAAGAAAAAAGAAGAAAAGGAGGCTTGAGAAGAAGAAAAAAAATGTGTATCCGAAAATAAGAAGAAAAAATTCCGTTTCGTTGTTAATGCAGTTTTTTACTAAAAGGCTTGCCTGGTATTCTCTGTACGTGCTTTGTTCCCAGCGCACCTGCCTTTTATGCTAAGTTGGCTTTCGCTTTGCCTTTCGACTCCGCTCTCCAAGTGGTCCTCCCATCTCTCCACTCCAAAAAAATGAATTTATATGAGTACGGCTACAATTGCACTCCTCTCCATTCCCATTCTGATGGATGTCTTGATGAGTGATGCATAATTTCTGCTGCTACTTTTAAACTTTATGCATTCATATATTTCGCCAGAGGGATACAAGAAATAATACAGATACGCATCCTCATGTCAGCTTTTTTTTCTCGGATCCTGTTAAAAAATATTTTTTTGCTACATGACTGAATTACTGACGCTTTAATTTGCGCTCATTTTTTCGTGTACGAAACCCTGGATTTTTCGATCACGCTTGGAAAATCTGTTCATGCTTGTTATTAGCATCGCCACACCAAAAAATGGTATTTTATGCGTTGCGTAATGCAGCGCAACAGCCATTTCCCACTTCGTGATGTGGACTGCGGTCATGAGCAAACTGTGAAAATTTATTGGTACATCCTATCCAAAAAAAACTAACAAATTTAATATAAGCTGCGTGACTACCATCAGCACTCTGCTACTGGTGCTCCCTAAAAACAGCAGCAGCTCGGATAGGTGCTTAAACAGATTTTCCATAGGTATTTCCACTCTACCGAAAAAAAAATCTTGAAAAGGGCACAAGACACAAAAGTAAAATGCAAATGAGCATCCCTAAACAAACAGGACCCCTGGGAAATCACTCCATCTACAGAGCCACAGTCCTTTCCAGTGACGGGAATCCTGTTAAGATTTTTTTTCCACTTTGTTTACTGTCTCGGAATTAGCGGAGAGAAAAAAAAGTGTGACAAGGAATGTACAGCGTACTTATTTTTATGTGTTTCGTAAAAAAAATTCCGGTAAACTACTTATGACGGTGATGACAACGACACCATCAAAATAAAGACACTTATTTTTGCTCTTTCTAAGTATCAACAGCGGTTGGTTGCATTAGCGCTATCGATCGTTACAATTTTTTGTACATACATTTTTGGTCTGGAAAGTGAAAAAGAGGAAAGTGGATGCTCGGAAGAAATATATTTTTTTTGTCTGTGAATGATGACAATGAGCTCACACTTTAGAGAGGGAGATATCATCTCTCTATTTGTTTCCGGGCCCTCCTTAATGGAAAGCCGGGCATATTTAGAAAGAGAAACATTTTCATTACGGATCACTGGCTTAAAAGATCACAGGCAGACAAATAGGCTTACATTCTTGCAATCACATCGCATCACATCATCACCCGTTTCGCTAAACAGAGTCGTATATAGATTTTTTTGGAGGAGGAGTAAAAAGGCTGCGAAATGAGCAGGGTGAAAAAGGGAGAAATAGTAAAAGACGGTATAATTATTTTTGAAACCTTTTAAGTTCACAAAGATTTTTAGAGAGGAGCTATTCATCTGGTGAGGGAGTGAATGTTTGAATGGTGATGGTTTATCAGAATGGGATCATTGTTTAAAGCTAAGAAGCTTCCTTGCCATTTCAGAAGATAAAGTGCGTGCTGGGAGAGAAAAAAAAAATCAGAGGGATTTTCCTCCTAATCTCTGACAAATACGGAGAAACAGTGAGTTCTTAATCGCAAGAATCAGGATCGGATTAGAAATGAGCTCTCTTTTAGCGTGTTAACGATTATTGCGGAGATATATATATATTTTTTAAGGTAGGGTACACGCTACAGATTACAAGAGAGTCTGAAAAGGATGGAACGAGTAAGAGAAGGAGAGATTTAGAGAAGAGTTTTCGCTCTAGAAAAAAAATTGACAAATGAAAATGGCTGTTGGGAGCAAAGGAGCACTGAGGAGTGAGCACACCCGCTGCTTATGTCGTCGAAAATGGTTTGTGCCATTTTGTAAGGGGAAAATCCATTAGCCTTCAATAAAGACGTTACTCAACATCCATACAAAGAAATAAAAAGGGATGTGGATGTGAGTAGTAAAGTAGCAAGTAGCGATGTTCATTTTTTTCTCTCTTTGTTGATGTTGATGAAAAAGGTAGGAATTGATGGAGACACACACACCGGGAGAGAGAGAAAATTTAGTAAACTGGATTTTGGAAAAGGAGAGAAAAGGCAGGAGGTGGATGTATATATTTTGCTAGTCACTTCACATCACTTGGCCCGAAGACAAGGAAAAAAAGTTTTTTTTGTACGGGGTGCGGGAGGCTTTTAAAAACTAAGTTTGTTTATTAGTGTCCCGCAAAAACATTCGGTGGTGAGTGTGTACGTAGTTTGCTGGCTTTTTAAAAACATTCCCTTTTCATTAGTATCCGGGAAAAATGATAGAAAATGGAGAGAGTGTGCTCTTGCTCTTGAGGCGGCGGAAAGAGAAATTGTTTGGTCTTTTCACTGAGAAAAGGAAGCTGTTTACATCCCACAAAAAAAGAGGTGTTCTGAATGGCTGTTTTTTTTGCAGTAGCAATAATAAGAAAGAGAGAGAGAAAAAAATGTGACAACAAGAAAAAAAAGGGCGGTGGCTTGAATAAGGATAAATAAAGTAAAGTGGGATAAGGAGAAGTGGCCAGAAGTAAGACATGCAGCCATGCATGAGGAGATATCTTAAGTTGACCTGACATTAGTACATTAATGTGAAAACGAAAACATCTATTTTAGTTAGCTTTCAGCGGTAAAGTAAATGATATCTGATGTAATCTTGAAGCAAAGTAGCACGAGATGGAGAAAAGTAGATTTTGGAAGGTGAGGATAAAAAAAAATTATCCAGGTTGAGATTCACACCGAGATTGGAGATAGAAAAAAGATATGGTAGAATCTACAGTTATAGAGTACAAAAGAGGGTAGGTGCATTAATATGGCGATTTTAAATTATTCAAATAACACACAATGCCTAACTGGAGGTACTTAAGGTATGTTTGCGACAAAATTGGGTAAACAGTGTCGGGATTAAAGTCTTTGAGGATATGGGGATGATGATGCTCTTAAAAAGTTTGCTTTGATGGTTCTTTGAGGTGTTGCGAAACACAACCTTTGGTAAAATTGTAGCTTGATAATTTCTCTCTCAGGTTTAACATCTGCGACCACGCAAGAAGAAGGTTGAAACCGCTTAACATAACATAAGATAAGATGATCATTAACATAAGATTGTGTGATAGTTTTAGTATTGTTATTGATTTTTGTTGCTGTACTTTAGATACAAGTGGCTATTAATAACAAAAAGCTAATTTGTTCAAAACTGCGATGTTTCAAAATTTGCGAATACTTTATTTGCGAAAAAGCATATATGTTGCGAAAATTTGGTGTGATGCGACAGACTTCTTCCCTATTTAAGAATTTGAGAACAGGAATCTGCGAATAAAATCCCGGACAGTTATTGTCTGTCATCATCTACATACTAATATGTCGGTTGCTAAAATAAAAAAATATTTTAAGAGCGTTTTAGTCCCAAAATCGGACTCCTTTTTCTTGTCGGGAAATTACGTATATGAAGTAAAAATTTGCATTTTTAGATTATAGGAATTCCGGAATATTTTTAAGCTGTCGGATTTCCATTTGCCCGACATAAATCAATCAGAGAGTAGACTCGCATTGGAATCTGCTTTAATCGACAACTGGTGATGACTGCGAAACTCTTCTGCTATTTGTTACTGCAGAATATTTTTTAACTGATGATGGAAGCCGAGATGAGTTTGAAATGGAAGATTACTCCTCACTCAGTACGAGATTGATGTCGATAGATATGTATCTCTTTGTATGCATGAGTTAGCATGAAAATGCAAATGGTACTGGAATTCAAGATTTATTGCGTAAATCCATTATAGGGATCCCGCTCAAGTATTTTCGGCACTGATGCAACAAGGATGAAAAAAATTTTCTTGATGAATTACACCAGCTCTAACCATTCAGCTTTTTAAAAAAATCTGAAAGCACATGGCCAGCAGACTGAAAAAGTTACTTTTCATCTACAAATCCACATCCACATCCACCTCACTTTTTACTACAATTTCCATATTCCACTCATAAAAGCCAACTTTTACAAGTCAACCGAACTTGTTCTCCTTGTCAAAACATACGAAAAATAATTTCCACAGATTTCCAATATTTTGAAATTACTCGCTTTCCTCCAAGTATTTTATAATTTTAAGGAGGAAGAAAGGAGCAAAGAGCATCTGGTCTTTCCTTCTCCTCGGAATCCTGCTCCCGAGACATTCTAACCTTTCTGGCACCGGCCAAATGTCAAACAAAAAAGCGCTTGACCTAGACCCTGACTTTTTTTCTTGTGTCATGTGACATTTAACATTTTTAATTTTCCTCCAAAGACTCCGCACTGTACAAAACAGTGAAAATTCCAATTCCAAAAAGGAATACCGCAGTGTAGGAGTCTAGTCTATGAAAAAGTATTATTTACATGTTTGGGTACAAGCTCTATTTTAAAAATACGGAGTGATCTCCTCCAACTTTTCCACCAGTCAACTTTTTTTTAAAACTCCCAGTCAGTTAGCTAAGAGCTTTGGTAGGATTTATCGTGGCATAAATGTTTGTTCGGTTATCTCCAAAAAGAAAATTTGTTTTGACTGGTGAATCTGCAGATGAGTAATCACGTCGTCCTGCCTCGGCTCATCCTCTCCTTTGAATTATATACTCGCAGCGCAGCGGCTCAGCCTAAACAACGCCATTTTACCATCGAGTAATCGAGACAAGTCAATATCATCCAGTCACCCAGATTTTTTCGTTTCCCAGCATCACTTTTTTAAGCACTATTTTGCAGTGCCCGGCTCCTTATATTTCGAGGTCACGGGAATACGCTCCCAGAGCTACTGGCATTTTCCATTTCCTTTTCAGTTTTATAATTGATGAGGGAAATTAGCCACACTGTTTCCTTCCAGCCCTTTAATGAACTCTCCACAAACTTTCCCACAAGTTGAGAGCAGCAATCAAAATGTATTTTCCGACATCCTTTTTTTGCATCCCCGTCATCATTCCCCCTCACAATTGACAATAGCTAAAAAATATAGAGAAACGGTGGACCTACTCGAAAATAGTGATTCCGGCGACCGTCCGTCCTTTTAAATAAAATTTTTTTGAGCGTGTGTCGAGCTCTCAGGAAATGAACCGTCACATTTCCGAAGAAATTAGATGGAAACAGTATAAAGCAACTTCACTCTCTTCACCCAACATCATTATCTACAATCAACGTGGTTAACACCTTCTTTTTTTTAAAAAAAGTATAAAAAGGGGATTCCAATCGATTAATTTAAAATGTATACAATTCCCATCAAATTGCATCCCTTTCGGGTGACTTAATGATCTTGAATTGTGACATTTATTCCCGAAAATAATTTAAATATGGTTACAGTAACAGTATCCCGTCGCATGCAAGTTCCACATCAACCCCAAAATAGAAGCTACCCCTTTTTTTCAGGAACGCCGTTCGCCCGTCGTTGGTCTCTGCCTTTTCAGGACAATATGCTCGTGGTGGTTCTCCCGACTTTTTTGTGTGGGAATGGAAATTAAAGCTGAATTTTTTATTTTTCGAGTTCATCGTCAGAAATCCCCACTATTTTTATGGACCCGCACACGTTGCTCGTGTAAAAGCAAAATAATGCAACTATTTCATGTCCGTTTCTATCTTTAAAAAAATATTTTTTTGTTTGCGGTCTCTGACAATGAAATGAGCGGTGATAATGGTGAGCTGGTCTGTCGGATTGGATGAATTAACGTTTTACGTTTGATCAGAGAAGAATGAAGAAGGAAAAATTTTATTATAAAATCACAATTTACCATCAGGGGGAGCATCCACATACCCATCGAGCGTGAATGAATTATGCAGAATCACTCACTTGACTTGTGCCTTAGTGCTCTGGACTATTTGGATTTCGAAGTAGTAATTCGTCACGGTGGGTAATAAATTTAAAAATCAGGCTCGTGCCGGAAACAATAAGCATGTGCTCAAAAAAAGGCAAAAGAAATTGCACTTGCAGCAACAATAAAAAATAAATTTCTCTTATCTAAACCGTACTCCCTTATCTATAACATTTAAGAAAAAATGAATATTTTAAGAAAATTACCCAAGAAAAAATATGAACCGTCACTGTTTTAATTTTCAATAAAGCTACAACCTTGAAAAAATTATGTTCGTTTAAGTGAATTTTTCATTCATCCAATTTTCAGCTCAAGTTTTAAGTGATCACTCTTGTCTCTCACTCACGCGTCAATGAATAGCCAAAGCAAGCTATTTTTTGCGTGCGAGTCCAATTTAAAGTGGAGAAGACAATAGCCACGGATTTTAACAATGAGCCCACAACGGTACAATTTCATTGAGTCACGTCATTGGAAGGAGATACGTTTTTGGTGAGATACTGTGCCAGAGCTCCCATCACCCACCCCCAACCGACCATCATCACCACCCACAACTTGCAGTTATTACGTCTACTGAAAATGAATGGAATATATATATTTTTTCCAACTTCCGTCCTTTTCTTCCCTGGCAAACTTCCTGAATGACTTGTCCATTTTCATTTTGCATTGTTCTCTTTCCCAATATCTACTTTTTTGTATGGTGTG
Source organism: Acrocyrtus sp. NNG-2020 (assembly GCA_027744115.1). NCBI lineage: Eukaryota > Metazoa > Arthropoda > Collembola > Entomobryomorpha > Entomobryidae > Acrocyrtus > Acrocyrtus sp. NNG-2020. The sequence continues at coordinate 7,527 of JAHZND010000422.1, forward strand.
TGCGGTATCTGGAAATGTAAACACTCCAGAAAAAGAAGCATTATTTTCATCCTGGAAAAAACGCAATAATGGAGCCATCTATTTACTCTACTCACCAAAAAAAATTCACCCTTTTTACTTTATTTTTCTTGTTGGGTCAGTCCATAAAAATCTGAAAGTCATTCATGACTTAATTCATCCCCCAAAAACAATTTTTTTCCTTATTATCAAATTAAAAGCAAAAATTAGTAGACAAAAAAAGATATGAAAAAGGAGCGCATTATCCTGCCGATGATGATGATGTAGTGGAAACAGCCGCAGATTCATTCACAAATCAAGTCTAAGGCAAAAAAGAAGAGATTTTTGTGGAAGGACGACAATGAATTCCACTCCGAGATTTTTTTTCCCTTCTCCTTCCTGTTAAGTAATCTGAGCAATAAAAGTTCTTTTTTGGAGGTGGAGGATGAGTTATTGTTGCACTTTATGGTGGAATATGTGCGCAATAAATAATCTGCATGGAGGACTACACGATAGGGAAATATATTTTCTTACTCTACGCTCCATTTTAGAGCAGAAAAGCGTTATTTTTCACCAAAAGTTGTAAGGGCAGCACAGCAAATAGCAGAAAGGCACACGGAAACTGGATACTTTACATGAGAAGACTTCAGGTCAGAGTCAAAAAGAGAGAATTCCACATGTCATGTTGCTCTACCCTCGTCAAACAATTTTTCGTTGGGAAGAGTCCTGAAACAAAATCCGTCCCTGCTACAATTTTTACTTGTGTCTTTTTCCGGAGTAATTATCAGGAAAAGAGTATAAAGGAGCGTTGGGACGTTCGGAATGAGAGCGACACGTGGCCCGAAATGAACTGGCGGTCGCGTGCCAGCATCAGAAAAAACTCGGTCCTGGAGTGGCTATGCTGATACCTCTTTTTTTCCTCTAGAATTATGCTCCGACGGCGGTAGCGGTGTGATGGTGTAATGGAAACTTCTCCGTTTTTATTGTTGTCAGTAAATAAAAGTAATGGAGTATTATCGCTTTCTCCGAACTCGCTGTTTACGCTCACAAACGTAATTCTCGTACTTTGTATTTTTGTAAATAGAAACATTATATTTTTGTTTGTGACATGAAATGACGGAGTTGGGAAAATCCCGTAAAAAAATTTTTTTTCTCCCTCGTACTCGTGAGACTCAAATCCATAATGAGCGACGATGCACTGCTGTGGACTCACAATCAACAGCAAATTGGACAATTGGAAGTAGTGATAGAGGAGTGCGGTTGGCATAATAGGATTAACGCAGCTCCCATTCTCGCCACACAAACGTATTATTAGATTTGGCGGATTTNATAATGAGCGACGATGCACTGCTGTGGACTCACAATCAACAGCAAATTGGACAATTGGAAGTAGTGATAGAGGAGTGCGGTTGGCATAATAGGATTAACGCAGCTCCCATTCTCGCCACACAAACGTATTATTAGATTTGGCGGATTTACACTAACTAAATAATTATTTTATTTGTGAGGAGGATTAGCTAAAGTACAAACAAAAAGTATAAATTTGTCAATTATCCGTAAATAAATTAGAGAAAGGGTTTCTTTAAATTGAAAAAATAAGTCAGTTTCTTTAATACGTTTCTGCAGAAGGAATGCGTATCGGCCGAGGGCAAAAGAGAATTCAGAGGACAATTTTACTAGCTCATTAAATGTAAATGAAAAATGGAGAGATTCTTCAGGGGAGAGGATCACCTTTGGTGGCAAACCGGTGTAAAAATTGTTAACTGCTTTTTTAATACTTATCGCTCATCATTAGCTGATCCGTATCATCATTAAAATCAGTAAAAAGTCATAAAAAAGAAGAAGGACAAAGGAAAAGTCAACAAGTTGTAAAAATTCTTTGTTATTTTGTATGACCTAACACAGCGACAGAGCGGAGCACGCTTTGTTTACGGAAAGGACGTACTTAAAGGGTACAAAGTAACAGGTCTTAAGGATCAGGACCAGGTACCGCAATTTTTTTTGGAGCCACACTCAGTAAATGGTAAAAGGTATATAAATTTTTTTTCTTCGCCGCTGCCGCAGCCTATATGATGTGGTGGCAAGAGACCACCTTGAAATTGGCTTACAAGCAGAAAAGTCAATAAAAATTTCTAGAAGGGCTACAGACTTGCTGTTGCGGTGTAAAAGTCAATGAGATTTGGGAGCAAGAAGGCTAAACCTGTTGGGAAATTTTTTTTAAAGGCAGACCAGTAACCAGTCACCAGTTTTAAATTTAGTTACCGAAAAGTGAGTCAGAGCAAGAGGCACCGGCTTATACCATCAATAAACGTGTCCCATGTACTGATCGTTGATCAAAGGGGGGCAGTCACAGCTACTTGATAAATATTCAGCCGAAGAAATACGCTCTCTAGATGTGAATGTGACTTGGAAGTCTCCTCGATGGAAACTTACAGGCAAAAAAACGATCAAAGACGGGAACGAAAACGAAACAGAATTTTTCATGTCTGCGTGCGTAGATCGTCGATGATCCTAAATCTGAATGAAAAAAGCTGGGAAGTGGGAACAGGAGTGAGAAGGAAAGATGAATGTGGAGCGACGAGACTGTCGACAGTTCTCCGATATTTTATGGCTTTATGGACATGTACTCAACCTTGTTTCGCTTTTTTAGTCACTTTGGACCAAAGAAAAGTTCATTCCAGAAATATTTTCAAGAAAAAAGAAGATGAAGAAAAAGAAGAAGAGGTCCATCTAAAAAATATTTCCTCTTTCTCATCCGAAATAAATTTTAAATGAGTAAAAAAAATTGTTTTCCCAACTCATTCTTAAAAATGCGAAGAAGCAAACGTGAGAACGCTTTACCGCCTGAAGACAGAAAATGACATGTGCATAGTGAAAATCTATTTCATTCTCATCTTCAACTCGGAAAAATTTTACAAAATAATTTTTTTGTCTTAGATTGCCCTCCATCACCGAACTAAAGAAAAACTGACTCGTTCTGACATTTTTCCTTCTTTTCTTCTTTTGCATGACACGCTCGCTATCGCGTATCGCATCGCCATCACATCAACTGAAAGTAGTGCACATCCCATATTCCATCACAGTGCGTGTCACAATCAGTGTCTTCATCCTAGAAAATATATTTTTCAAAAAGCATCACTGTCCAACCGTGTAATTATTAGTAATGTCCATCGCTAATGGATTTTTTTTCATCCCTTGCAAGCCCAAGAGCAAAAACGGCTTGCTACTTTTGCTTCTCCCTCTCTTTACCTTACTCCGTCACCGTCCTCCTCCTTTTCTAATAGTTAAAAAGCACACACGTCATATCACATCACATCACAAAATTCTTTTTTTTATGTCCTCCTCCCATTTATGCATGAACGTGAAGTTTAACTGTCCGTCCTCCACAAAAATGTGCTTTTTGTCGACTTTTTTTTGTATTGCACGCACCTTAGCAGAAAAAAAATATTTTTCTCTATCAGTCACTAGTCACCAGTCACTGCATTAAATTTATATTTTTAATGGATGGTTTACTTAAGTCAGGTAAAAAATATATAAATTTGTAGCGTGTTCTGCCTACATGAGCAAGAGCATGTCTTTATGAAGAGATACATCAAAAAAAAAAAGTATGAAGGGTAGCACCCAGAACTCCTCCTATTTCCCTGTCCATTAAAACATGGCAAAAAAGCCATTAGTGAAAGGAGAACAATTCACAAGGAAAGAGAGAATGAGGGAGAGTGACTTGACTAAACAAATTATGCTTTAAAGAGATTCAAACAAAAAAGGGGATGAAAATGAGGAGAGTAGTGGCAGTGGTAGTGGCGTGCTGAGCTTTTTTTTGTGGCTGGTCAATCTGATCAGTGGTGATAAGCTTTTAGTTTTTTAAGTTAATGATGGGTAATTAGGGATGAAGGTGAAATTTATAAAAAAAAGAAGAAGGAAAATGGACTGGGGGACGGAATCTGAGTAAGCGGCCGACATGAAAAAAAAAGTGAAAGGTGGATGTGCACTTGAGGAAGTCAGGAGGAGGATGGGGGTCTTTTAGGAGTTATCATTTGTTTTAAATAATTTTTTTATTATGAATAATATGAGGAAAAAAAATTTAAGGTAGAGGTTGCCGCCATTTCTGATCGCGGCGACCCGCCCGCACACTGACAAAGTAGAATTATGACAGGTTTGTAGATTTTAAAATAAATTTTCAAGCAATTAGTTTTCTCATTGTGTTAACCTGTGTTAGAGCGGAGCCGATAAAAATACCTGCACAGTGTTAGTACAGCCCACAGAGGTAATGGAAGTCTACTAAAAATAGGCGTACAAGCTTCCTCTCATTTTTCCCCGCCTCCAATTTCAGAGCTGACTGGCTTCTATATCCATTTTTTGTGTAGTACATTTTTTCTCGAAAAAATATCAAATTATAGTCTAAAAAATTCTTTTTTTATATATCCTCTCTTCTCCCTCACGTTCTACACAAACAAGTTTAGTCGCTTATTTTTCTGCGCTCGCAACCTACCTTCTCTCCTCTCAACCTATAAAACTCGGGGAGACCAGACCACCATCCACGTATACTCACAATTGAATTAGATTTGTGCGAAAGAGCACAATTTTCTTCCATGCAGAAATAAAATGTACTTGTAAAAAATATATTTTCATACCAGCTTTTTTTTATCCCCATCACCATTACCACCACCTTTCCCTGCTTGTTTTGCATGCAGCCTTCACATACCTCCACGGAAGCAGTGAATTACGTCAATTATCATTTTTTAATTTTACATTCCGGTCGCAGCTATCACACAAACAAAAAAATTGTGTACGAGGTCTACCACTTGTTTCACTAGTCTTTTATCTCTCCTCCTCCTCCTCATTTTCTTCTGACTAAAAAACAATAACAATTTTTTATTTTTTAATAAATGTATGAAAAATCGTGAGATTTCTGCCTCCTCCGATCCGGCTGTATCTTTGCCGCTCTTTAAAAAGCAGTAGCGCCGGTGGCACTATAGTAGTCCGTCGGTGCTTTAGCATTTTCCTCCGCTTTAGTAATAAAAAAAATATTATGCACTTTTTAAAAAATAATCGTTAACTGCAAAGTGAAGCGGCCATAAAAACAAACGCCAATCTTATTTTTAAAGGGTAGCTAGTAGCTGGGTAGTTCCATGAACTCTTCTGATAATGATATGCATGTAAAAAGAGCTCTGTTTATAAAATATGAAAAATATTTCTTTCCCCAATCTCAGCTGTAAATCTTGTGAGAAGTGAGAGGGTTTCGAGATACAGGAGTTAGATAAAGAAGCGAAATAGTGTTTAGCGTGCGTGTTCCTTTTCCTTTTACATTCCCTCACAATTAAAGAGTGCATTGCGCAAAAAAAATTGTACAGCTTATGAGGACATGGTGTAAAAAGCTTGCAAAAGGGATGGCGATATAGGTAGGGAGACTTGTAATAATAATTTTTTCGTTTGCTTTGCATGCAACTCTTTTTTTTATTACCTTTTTCCTCGTTACACCACCAAAAGACTGATCAAGAAGTGGACACAATAATATAACCGCAAACTTGTAATTAAATAACTTTATTGTGCTCGAAGTCAGTCCCGCTTGAAAAATGAATGGGTAAATAGGAATGAACAGAGGTAGTAAAAAAATATATTTTTTTGATAACGATAAGAAATGCTTTTTATATGGAAATAAAAAAAATTTGCAGTTAATCCGATACACTGCTGAAAATTTGTTTGCTTTGGGTACGCATAGAATCATAGAACAAAATTAATAGCTCCGTGTAGTAATTATATTTTAGTGCTGTTTCCCGCTAAAAGTCACTAAAAAATTTTTTAGCGGTTGCTGATAGTCATCGTTGTCGTCATATTTGCGATTATAGCATAGGTGTAGTCATAAAAATATTTTTTCTTGGAATTTACTGTACGTCCGTTGACTTGAAAAGAAAGTCTCTCTGGGTCAATTTACGCTTTGTATTTTATGTTGAAAAGTTCAAGTGTACCGAAATACCGGTTTAATACTGAAGAGTAATGCGATGCCTTTTTCCATGATTCCACTTATTTTACTGCTTCAAAAATACTTTGGATAGTTATGTAATTTCGGCAGCTTTTACAATGTTTACATGAGTTAGTTTGTAGCTAGTTCTTAAAGGAAGTTCTCGATTTGTAGCTGAGCTTGTTTTGCATATTTTCTACTGTTGTCTGTTCTCTTCATCTTTTGCTATTGTACTTTTAGCTTGTAGTCGAGTTTACCATTTTATTGCTTTTAATAAAGTAAGTTCTACCGGCCGCACAATTACAATTTTTAAGTGCATGAATGACCAAGCAATTCTCTCAATTCAACTTGAAGAAAAATTGCCACTAAATTGCTAACAAAAATAGTTTTAAAATGTAAAGATGACTGGATTTTTAAAAAAGTGCATTTTGGCTTTTAGTAAACGTTTCCTGTTTCATGAAAAGGGATAATATTTTTTTTTGAAAATGGGCTAACTGCTAGCTGGAGTACAATGAGTTGAGATCATTCAGATTTCAACTCGACTTCTTTCATTCTTTCAGAGAGAAGAAGCAGAAGCAGACACGGACACCATTACCGTCATCTCTTTTTTGGAGATCTTGATCTCTGATAAAAATCGTTTAGTGTTCATGCCCATGCTCCCTGTCACTAGAACGGTAGGGAAGGGAAATCGTTAAAGCTATTTTATAGTTCACAGATCCCTGTCGCCTCCTCTGAAGAAAAAAAAATTTTCTGGATCTTCAGCGCTGATAAGAACTGAAATGTGGACCGGCCATGTTAACCGTACACCATACCTAATCCTTATTGCTGAATGGATAAAACGTTGTAAACTTTATTTTAAAAAAACGATAAATCGTATAATTTCATAGATCCTCAGCTTTTCTTCTCTAGCTGTCGTAAAACAGTTGCTGTAAGGCACTGCAGAATTCAAAATTGCACTATGACAGCAGATTATGACATATTTCATACCTATTCTGTCGAAAATTGGGTAAACGTGAGTGGAAAATTACAGTGTTCAATCACAACCTCTCTTGCAACAATGATCAGGGTTATTGTTGAATAACAATCTTCTTCTAAGAAAATTGCCACTACGTAAGAAAAAGCATACATTACCAAGTGGCAATTTAAAATATATTGAATACAAATGTCGAGGCTGTCCTAAAACCGTCCTCTACTAACTTCCCTCTAAGGCAATTTCTTTTAAAAAATGGCATAAATTGTAAATAATTAAGGAAAATTGCAAGGAAATGACAGCCTATTGTTGAAGTAGGTAGTATTGAATATTAGTATTGGTGTGCACTTAGGCTAAAGTCAAGAGAGGAAATCAACATTTTTTTAAGCCAGCGCTTTGCCCTGTGGCAGAAGGCATCGTAGAAAAATGCAATATTTTGAAGTAGGGAGAAGGCGAGCATAATAGCTCGTGACAATTCCTCCGAGAGGCATAAAAAGACGTGGCTTTTAGCTCCTAAAAACGTGAAATCTAATCCGTTCCGTGCGCTAATACAAGATAGCACTCCCACATCCACATTCCCACTCCTCCTCAAATTCAATCTTACAAGAAGATAAACTTGCATCATCTGGATAATAATTCTGGGAGTGAGTGAGATAAAATAAAATGATGCTGTTAAAGGCTGCACTTGCTCACAAAACTTGGAATTGTGAGATGCTTTTTTACGGAAAACAATCAAAATGCAAAGTGTGCAACGGCCATTGTCACCGTCATAAAAATGGTGTAGTTTACACCACTTTTTTTCAGCACGATCACATCACACCGCAAAAAAATATATTTATTTATTTCCCTGCAGTGTAAATAAGCTTGCTACTTAACTTCCCAGACACTTTTTATATATCGCTACTTGAATTAAATAGACAACAGGCTCATGTGTTTGATTCGCCGATACGATGGAGGAAATTTTATTTTAAACAGATGTACATACTCTTTTATCGCTGAGATCTGGCTTGGATTTTCTCCAGCCGCTACGGTTAAGTGTCCCAGGGGAAGAAGAATGGAGAATGGGCTGCGAGAGCAGTAAATAAAAGGTGATATCTTGATGGAAAAATAAGTTTAAAATGTTATGAAATTGAAAACCAATTTTTTTGTTTGCTTTTTAAAGTAGAGAAGAGAAAGGATAAAAGCAAGTTAAGTTTTAGTTTACTTTACATAGTGACTTCTAAAAAGGACTAAATTGCTCCTTTCTAAAGATTTTTCAGGAATGTCAGTTTCCAAAATAAGATTCCTCCTCCGGAACAATAAGATTTCCATACGTGAAGTTGAGCTCTGTAAATTTGTAATGTGCTTTTGCATAACTCTCCCGTTAGATAGAAATGCGATAGGGTTCGTTACCCAGCAAATGGAAATCCATGTAGGTTGTTGGACGTAATAAGATAAGATATTGTGCCTCGATAATTTCACTACTCGCAGAGATGTTTTTCCTTTGACATATTTGGGAAACGGGGGAGATTGAGATTGTAAAAGAGAAGATAAAAACAAAAGACGAGATGGCTTTTTGGTAAAGTGCGTCATTGCAAAAAAAATAATTTCGCTACTGAAATGGAGCTTAAATGGAGGCGGAAGGGATGAAAGCAAAACTTTAAGTAGCTTTAAAATTGTATTAAAAGAGCACTTCCTTCTTAACTAAAAATAAGTCATTTTTCCAGTTCTCGAACTAAAATTGTTATATTTGTAGGTAGCTAAGGTAAGAGGTAGAAGTGAAATATTTACATTTTTTGCCATCGCCACTTTTGCTACTGCATTTAATTATCTTTATTACTCCAAGTCTATACCCAGACCAGCAACAGACTGCGTTATCTGCTCAATGTAAAGCTGTTGACATCTTTTTGAACCGTCTCTATTTTTTACAGAATGAGTAGCATTGAACTCTACTCATTCATTTTTTGATCTGCATATCCCTTTCCGCACAAAAGGTAGTTGGAAGCGTGAAATTGATAGATGTTATCGGAACTACTACAAGCACAAAAATCCAACGTAACACGAGTAGGTATTATGAAGTAAGTGCACATTCACGATTCGCCATTCACCATTCAGCTTCCCCACCACATACAAACATTTTTAACGCTTCTTCATGTACACGTTCACTTCACTTTATGAATTAATTTTCCAGATTGCATCATTCATTAACATTTTATTCATATCGTTTTCTGCTGTCTCCCTCTCCTCAAAAATAAATTCCCCGTTTGTTCAGCTACTGACTACTCACCACCTCCAAACATGAAAAGGGAGCATCATAAATGATAAAATAAAACAACTCTCACCACCTGGCCTCTTCTCCACTTTTTTCCCCTAATTTCACACCAAACTGCACCCAGCACCCATTTAATGCCCTCAACAGAGATAATCCCTTTTTTATATGTTTACGTTTATACGCAGCATTTCACTTGAGCTCCGTCTCCGTCCTAATTTTTGCTCGTTTTATCGTCATCTGTGCACCCATTCTCCAAAAAAAAACATTAATCAGGGAGAACCTCTCATCGCAAAATAAATGTTTCGTGATGAAAAGGTGCATTATGGCAGAAAAAGGATTAAAAAATAATATCACATTATTACATAATAGCTACTTAACTATAAATACAGTTGATTTATGAGAGTGCATCCTGCAAAAAAATGGAATTTACTTTTTATGTTTTTACCAAAAACTCGGAAAATGACCATAATCTGTTTCTGCTATGAATTCATCCCAGTAATTTTTCTAATTTTTTGGGTAAACGGTTTTCCCTCAAAATATAATTTTTTTACTACAATAATATGACAATTGCTGCAACGGCAGTGGGACTTTGGGACTACTTGACTTTTCGCTTTTTTTTTCTTTTGTCTGTCAGAAAAATGTATATAAATTTGGGTATGCAGATGGGTTTGTCCAGCCCATTGCTTGTCGAACAAGGGAAATATTGGGCGTATATTTGTGTTCGACTTTGAGCAGAGGTCGAGCAGATCAGCTTTAGAGCTGAGAGCGGATGACGCGCTTTGCGAGGTGTACATGCATCATCATCATCATTAACAATTGGTCTTGTCGTGCTCAAAAATATGAACCGTACTCGAGTTTTTTTTAAAAAAGAATGAATGAAATAAAATGAATGGGCCATAGCCAGAGAATGAATGAAATGAATCCGTATATTTATTCTTATCCTGTAAAAATCATTTTTATTATTTACCCATATGCTCACATTTTTCCTATCTCGTCACCATCACCATCATCATCCTCCTCACAAAAAAAAATATATTCATCTCGGAGTGAGTCAGTGAACCAAACGTAAACTCTGCAAAAATATGTTCGAGTTGGCTAGCTTCAGTTTGCGTGCTGGAAATAGTTAAGTTGTAATTGTAATTTTTGTTTTACAGTGTTTCCAATTTGTGTGATGTAACCGATAAAAAAATAGGACAGGGGAACATTAAGAATATTACTTGTCTTATCCTCCGTTAAAAGTAGTGTGGATTCGGGTGGGGTGGAAAAAAAGACAAAAAAGGTGGGTGGCTGCTGGGCACGTTATGACTTCTGTAAACAAGGGATGGGATGAACATAAACGCAAAATGTAATTTATGGGAAATTTGTTGCATGCGATGTGGAAAATGCAGGTAAAAAAAGTTACCCGCAAAGGGTAAAAAATCTCCATTGATGCTAAAAGTAACATATTGACTTTATTGCGTGGAGCTACATATTATTATGATGATGCAACTGCAATTAACAAACTGCTGTCATTATTCTAAATTTTGTAATAAGTTTGGGATTGGAGAGTATCCAACATCAAACAACCATTTTTGGCTGGAATCTCAAGTGAGGTCCTGCAAATGAGCCGTTTCTATTTCCACTTGCTATTTCGCTTGGAAAGGGCTCTTGAAAAGGCACTTGTGCTTGTTTGCTGGTACGCAAAGTAACGAGCCTATCATTGCCATTGTCATTGTCACAGTCATCGTCAGCATGCCATCAATTTCCATTCATTCACGATTTGACATCAGGGGCTGAATTTTGGAAAATGAATGCCTGCCACGTAATTTCCCATAGCCAAATAATAGCTCCGTAGAAAACCATTGTTTTCTTACACTCTCATAAACAAATTTTACTACTGTTTCTGATGCAAGAATGAGAGGTCTGTTTTTGTTTGAGTAAAAAATGGAGCAGTTTGTTGACACAGTGTCATCATCAGTAAAATTTCGCTAAAAGAATATTTCTAACTCACTCCCAGACCCTTCTCAGCTCAATTCATTGTACGTCGTCCTTTGTGTTAGATATCGTAAATTTGGTGTCTTGCTGTCACCAAAGTCTTTAGCACATACATGCCAGTCTGTCAGCTTAAATTTGGTTTTCGCTCATTCTGTCCTCCGTCTGTTTGTTTTGCCACTTGTCCGCATCCCATTTCACACCTCTTCCCTCTCACCTTCACTTCATGAACTTTGTCTAACGAAAATCTTAACAACAAAAAGAATTCCGATCTAATTTCAAATACTATCAAATTTTGACGGTTAAAACGCCGCTAATTTTTTTATTAAAAACTATATACACTTCAATTAATTAGATGCATTGTGTGCAATAACGTAGTTGATGGTTGTCTTGAGTTGACCTCCCGCTCCTATCCATTTCATATCAATGGAACTGGGTGTGAGAAATTCTCACGTTGCCCCAGAGGTCGTGAATCCGCATCCCATTTCACACCTCTTCCCTCTCACCTTCACTTCATGAACTTTGTCTAACGAAAATCTTAACAACAAAAAGAATTCCGATCTAATTTCAAATGCTATCAAATTTTGACGGTTAAAACGCCGCTAATTTTTTTATTAAAAACTATATAAACCTCAATTAATTAGATGCATAGGGTACAATAACGTAGTTGATGATTGTCTTGAGTTGACCTCCCGCTCCTATCCATTTCATATCAATGGAACTGGGTGTGAGAAATTCTCACGTTGCCCCAGAGGTCGTGAAATAGGTATCAATAATGCAGAGCAGGGAGAGTCACCTTTTATTCTTTTATTTCTTGCTTACGCATCGAACCTGTACAACACATTATTCTCCCTATCCATCACAGTCTGCATCCCGTCACTACATCAACTGATTATGATGAATATTCAAAAAAAAACGTCAAAATATTACGTCTTCTTTTTCCTAACCTTGGCTCTCTCTTCCTCATTCTTTCCCTTTATATTTTCTTGGCGCAGAACATTTTCTGGGGTGTATTACTTACTACTCGGTACGTACTTTTTAAAGAACTTTTTCATGTGCAATCAAACAGTGAATAATTCATATTATACCTGAGAACCAGCCCTCTAAAATTTCATTACTATCATTTGAAATCTTGAAATCTACTATTTAATTTGCATTATTACCTTATAGATAACTCTGTTATTGGCGTTTTAATTAAGATATTTGCTATTCCAACCATTCTAAATAATTTCCCCAGTAAGTTTTCATTTTTTCATCGTATGTTCCTCCAAAGCTACCCAAAATCACAACGAAGCATTTCCCAATTTTTACCACTTGTCATTACAGCTATTATTGGTGTATGAGCGCATTTTTATTTTTTGCCACTATTTTCTAACGTACATCACGTCCTCTTTATTCTCACTCTCTTTTCCATCCCAACACGTTCCGTTCAGGATCAGTGAAATCGTCATCATCACTCAATCACAATCACACTTTTTTTATAAGTGCATGCCCACCAAATACTCTTTTTTTTATTTCTCATCGCTCACATCACAATCATCATCCCTTCCATTGTCACTCAACCTCACTCTCTCACTTCTCCTCATTTTCCCCACTTTCACTTCTCCCGTCAGCAGTGACATACTCGCAATGGAAGGAATTGCAATGCACTCCCTCCCTTTTTTTAATTTCAAATGGTGTGACCGTGCCAACTGAAGCAAACAGAGGTTTTCAATAAAAAATAAGTCTTTTCCACCGTGCCACCCTCAACACACACTCTACGAGAATTGTTATATGCCTATGCATGCTTTCAAGATTATCACTGATTTCCATTTTTTCAGAAAAGAAATAATTCTCACTCCTGTTTCCCACTCATTTCCCTTTTTATTTTCTCTCCGGTTTTCGTTCGGATTAACAATGGATTTTTTTCCTCCTCACCCTTCAACGCTTTCTCAAGAGTGCACAAGACTTTTTTTTATATTTTCTCTCCACTATTTTTTATTTTTACAAGTTGATGCCTCTCCTTTATTCCCGTGAAAGAGAAGGAAGGGGAATTAGGAAAGAATGGATTTTTTCTACGAATCAAAAATCGCTAAAATGGAAAGGTTACGTAATATCCCATCATATTGTGATCAGTGATCACATTGCCATCACCCTTCCATCATTTTTATTTTGGTTCGTCATTCTCATGAAATCAATGCGTCGCATTAGAAGCCAGGGCCTATTCAAAAAAAGAAATCTTAATATTTTTTCGAAGACAAAAGACGCTTTTCCAGCCAGATCTTAAAACGCATGCAGTATTTTGGTACTACAAAATCGTCTCCCCTTTTCATTGATTACGTCTTCATTTTTTACAAGATTTTTTGTAGTCTGCTCAAGACGCAGACAAGCTTAATTTTGACCTTCAGTTTCAATATCTAAAGGAGAGAAGCAGAAAAGTGTACTCTAAAATAAAAATAGGTACATTCCTTCTTTTTTAGGGATATGCAGACTGTAGCCGGGCTGTGTGATGAATTTTTATAAAAATGAATTCCAATCACCACCTCATAAATGGGTTTAGGGTCATGTTCAAGTAGCAAGATGGGTCCATCATGTGTCACGAATTAATGGATTTTAGTTAATCATTTATCAACACAAAAAACGTTAGCCTTTTTTTGGTCACAGACACATTTTAAAAAACCACAACCAAAGCAAGCAAAGATGATGATGCAATAGAGCTGGAATGATACGGCAAAAACACTGAGGGAGTCGAATCTATCTCCTTTGCCTTGTTTTTTTTTTTCAAAAAAAATTGTGGCAAAATCCATTTTTTCTCTCGTCTGAAGACCTGACGAGTGATGTTGAAGGAGTGATGATGACTCATTTCCAGAGATTGATGTGCATAATCTGAATAATTTATCACTGTAACTGAGCACAATAGCAAAGTGCTTGTACTTTTAGGCTGCTCACACTCGTAGATATTTATTTCAGCTCGTTTTTATCGAAACAGAAAAAAAGTCTGTTTTTAAATAATCATCCTTTTAAGTCCCAAATGCATTAAAAAGAATATCTACTTTTTTATTCCGATCCGCATCCAACCCAACAACAAACAATCAGATCAGGCAAGCAAACAATGAAAACTGGCTAGTTCATTTTTTTCATTCGTGATTGTGCATTGTGAAGGGGTGAAATGATTCAGCCTTCTCAGGATGAAACCGTTTTTCTCGGCCTTGTCCGCAAAACATGAAATATTATTTAACCTGTCATCGCTCTTCAAGAATGCAGCCATTCCCACATTACCATTTTCACTTGATAAATTAAAATGGGAGATGAGCGGAATGCAATTATGAAGGCTTGCATAAGTACACGAACACAATTTGAAATGCGCATTTTTACATGTTTGCAGCTGCTCCGACATATACCGTGTCACAGAAAAGAAGCATTTGAGGCTAATACGGAATGCCATTAATTACCTACCTTCATTAGTCGTTCCGATTGCGTAGTGGAAAGTAGATGTCGTGGATGACAGTAATGGAAGAAAATTACTTTTTTATGGGAGCTTTTCTTTAAAGTGATTTTTAAACGGAGGAAAAATTTTTGCCAAGCGAAAAACCCTGATTTTTAAACATTATCAGAAATGAACTTTTTTTTAACGCATCACTTATTCTAATTGTCTCAAAATAATGGACGGGAGATTTATATTTATTTTTCCCTTTACAGCTGCTCTGTGCATTTATACAAAAAAAAGTTGTGGGCAAAGTTAAGTAACCACCGGGGATGTGCTTCTCTTGCATAACATTACTTTTTCTCGAGACTTGTAAATGGAATTGAATTGATAAGGGTACAACTTACAACTCGAAAAAACATTTATAATCGATGTTTTTATGGAGAACACTTGTTCGAAGAGGCTTTCTGATTAGGTACCTAATAGCTAATCAGTGCGCCCGCTAGTCAAAAAAAGAGATTTTGGTGAGGTGTCACTTAGAACGAAAACCTTGTGCCATTTACAACTTAAAACTGACATTTTTAAATGCACTGCCGAAAGCTATATTTGGGGTGAGAAGAGAGCTGGTTGAAAGTTGAAATGACTTTCTTAACGATATGGCTCTCCCAAAGCGTTGCATTAGCGCAGTTAATTAAAGTGCAGCTTTTTATAATGTACATTTCTCGGAACAATAAAAAAGAGAAAATAATTGATTTTTATTACAAAAGCACTATGAACGGTCTGTGATTTAGTTTATGTCAAATGCAGTTTTATTGTGCTGTGACAATAGTGCATACTGACTAGCGACTTCATTTTGGTGGTTGGTTATGGATTCCCAGAATGCATTTTTATATTTTTTGGCTAAAAATAAACTTTGTAACTGAAGGTTGAGTACACCGGAACAGGAAATTTTCCCGTTCCTTCCTGTCCAGTCTCCGAAAAGGGCAGAGTGGCCATTGTCAACTTGCCATTAGGCTTAGGCTAACGATAGTAGATTTAAAGTGCACCAATGCTGAGCATTTTTCGATATTTTGAAAAGAGTTTTGGCACTTTCTAGTATTTTTCTGCTCCCTGGAGCATTTCCTATGTCCGGTCAAGCTTCTGCGTACATATTTGATTGTGACTAATCACAAAATTTATGCCCATATCAAGGACTTTTTGGAAAACAAAAGGGTCCAGTTTTAACCTTCACTGCACATTGACAATGAAACAATCCATTCCAAAATTTCAGCTGAAAAACAATGGACACGCTTAGGACATAATCCCAGAAAAATAAAATTGACCATTGGTCATTTCACTCCAACTTTCGGGATGGATTCAGTCCCGCGAAGGGTGCACGCACGGACGCTGCTCCAAAAACTTTGAGCGTTTCGAATGCTCTTCGAATAAACCAAAAAGCGGAAATGGTGTAATTGAATGTACGCCGGCGATAATCGATAATGCTTAAAGACAATCAAATCAGGAGAATGAGGGAGTTATGCAATCTATCACATTTTTATTGAGCTCTTCTCTGATATTCATTCTTTTGAGCTACGGAACTTACATTTCTGATTCTGATGGAGGGTTATTTTATTACTACTGCGGCAATTTAAAGCTCATTGGCAGTTCCAGTAACGACCATTCCATTTTGGGAGGTCTTGACCTCAAAGTTATCTATAAAAATAAGCAAGAAATTTAATATAGCAATTATTGCTGATTAAAATTAAATTAAATGAAATATTAATTGAAAGTAAGTTTTACCGGCAAAGGTGAACGGAGGCTGGAAGAATGGAGTGTAGTGAGAATGCTGGACATGATGAGTCAAGAAAGACTTCAGGTTATAGTTGCCGGTGTAATGCTTTCCGTGATGGTGACCCTTCAAAGCTTTGCAGATTGACTGGAAGATAATTTGGTCCCTAATAATCTCAGATTGGTGATTGCGGACAATGCTGCTGCAGTTATCCTACAGTAAAATTGGTTAAGATAAATTATATGTTTTAAAAAAAATTAAAATTGCGGTGAATCAATTTGATTATTGCTTACGGGCTTGTGGACACATGCTCTTGGGTTCTTCTGGAGGTAGATAAGCTTGAAATCAGTGGCCCTTGGAATCCTACACTGAAGGTGTTTGTGCTCGTCGTAGGGAGCGAAGCCAATTCCAAAATAGCGCTGAGGCATGCTATCATCTGACCCTTCGGACTTGACCTCTGGTTAATAAATTATGCAAAATATACAGAAATATGAGCACTGTGAATGAAAGCATGCAAATTAAACAATTCATTAATCTCAACATACCCCACTTGCATCTATCAAGGGTAGATATGGCTGCAATCTGTGAAAAGTTGTGCTTTCCTTCGTAGACAATTTCGGTGATTCTCATTGCAACGTCACAGTTCCTCTTGGAGACGCAGTGCTCATCATTTCCAACGCAGACGTGGTGGGTGACAGAGCAGATGTGGTCGAAGTGTACTTTAGGTTGTTGAGGGACAGGTGCCTGACCTTCCTCACCTGCGTGCATAATAGTTTCATGTTGTTCATTCTGGTCGTGTTGTTGTGCCTGGTGACCAAAAACTCCAGCGATTTTGCTCATCATGTTCTGCTTCCTCGCTACTGGAACTACCCTCTTGATCCAAGCACACTTCCTTACGGAGGAGCCACAGCCTCCGTAGAAGTTTTTGGGTGTCCTGTAAACCATGTGGATGTGACGGGATGTGGTAAGGCTTTGCTGAAGGACCTGTTCCACAGTACCTGAATAGTGGAAAGTGTGGTGCAAGCTGTTTCCTGGGAGTCTCCCCTGAAGTCCTGGAGTTGTAGGTGCGCCATAATTAGGGGCGACATAATTAGATTGTTGGTGATGAAGATGGTGAGTTTGATGCTGTGCAACTTGTGGTTGTTGGTTCTGTTTTAATATTTAAAAAATTGTTTTTCAAAAATATGCAGAAATTATAATCAGTTCTCCATATAAAGAGGACGCACCATTAGTTGGAACCCCTGCACCAAAAGGACCTGAGCCAAGGCTCCGACTAAAAACAAACTGCTCTTCATGGTGTCCCTTTTAGTTCGATCGTATTTTTTTTAGTTTTTCTCGGAAATGCCTTGCACTTGAACAAAACCTCTCCACTCTAATGGCATTTCTGCCCACTTCCGCACCACTTTAAATACCCTCCATAAAATAATTTTAACCTCTAAAAGTTAACTTATGTTTTGCAAATTCATTACAAAAAGTAACCTGCATGTTTGCTCACATGCGAATAGCTTCCGGTCGGATAGAAACGCAAATACTCTCCAGTTTTCATTAATTCATGCATGCATCCATTTTGACGTAACCAAACATTATGACGACAGTTCGACTCCAAATACATTTAAATATTTTCAGATAATAACAAATAGAAGAATACAGCTCAACTCTATTTTTTCTTAATGGACATGAGCACAATCTGGAAGCAATTTCAGAGTCTGTATTCAGCATAATCAAAAAATTATAAAAGCATTTTTTACGTATCAACGCTGGAGAGCCAGAGTCCATTAGCTATTAGCATTTTAACATTTTGTATAACTTTTGGTCCATATCACACACAAACACTCATCTTCAGACACGGAACTATCTAGCCAACCCATTATCCTCCAATAAAACGCTAAAACGTACTCATTTTTACCAAAAAAAAATTATCATCCACTCACTCACATTCCCCGTCCCTGGAGAAGAATGACAAATAAACGTGATCACGACTATTATCATTTTTCATAATGTGTAACATGAAAAAGGACAAATTACGTCTAGTCTCTAGTGACTCCTCTTTGGACAAATTTTTAGCCATTATGCAAGGAAAAAAGTGTTATTTTTCCATCTTCATTTTTTTATCAGTGCACTCTCCTTTTCCTCCGTCAAGAATATTATTATTTTTTTACTCCAGAACGTCATCATCATCCAAGCAGGTAAAAGCTTTATAAACTGGAGAAAATGATATCTCCAGAGACTCCCACTTTCTAAAAGCGGAGACGACGGTGAGGCTGTGAACTGTGTGGATTCATACACAGAGGCTCCATTTTTTCGTCCTCCATAAAACGAAAAATCTCCCCTGGAAGACCTACTTATAATCATCTTTTGTACACAGTTTCCACCTATCTGTATATGCACTTTACTCCTTTCACACACGAAAAGCGTCTGAAAACACGAGTCAGATTAAATTGCAAAAGACACTTCTTAAAATCCCTTCCCACTCTGCCCTTAAGTACATGTACACAACGCACATATTTTTTTAATGGAATGATTACCGAAAAAACTACATCCCATTTGCCATTAGGCAAATGTATCTTATTTTTAGGGAAAATTGTGAGTCATTTTCTTGCATAATCTCTTCTGGTCTCTCCAGCCACATCTTTTTTCAGGAGATGTCTGCATATTATGGGGCTTTTAGTTCATATCAGCAACGAAAAAAAATATGCTCCAGCCATATCCACAATCCACATGAGCTAAAATAAAGTACATCATCATTACTCCAGCACTCCAGTCTTCTCCAGCAGCAGAAAAAAAAGGATTGTACTTTTTTTATCTTAGCAAGACTAAAAGGGTTTGATGCTTTATGGGAATACTGAAAGTGCTTCTGATATTATTAGTAATGTACAGCGTAATATCGGCGAAAAGAGGGACCATCCATTTAGAAGTAAAATTTTGTAGTTTTTTTTCCGGGATTCCATGTGGGAAGTCTTCAGACTTTACAATATTTTTGAGACACCTTCTGATAAATCGGGACTAAGGAGTCCTCAGAGAAATCAGGGAAAATAAGATGGGAGCAGAGAGTAAAAAAAATTAATGTGGAGGAGCAAGAGCACGAGATTACATGCGAGATGACACATGTAACCACAAAAAGGCAGCAGCCACCAGTCACCTCCGCTGTCGCGAGTGTAATTACCCTTTGGAGACGAGAAAAAAGGGGATATGCGATATGAGACAAATTATACAATATTTTAAAGTGGATATTGCTTATGATTACCCATAAAGGGGGCTTTTTGGGGGTAATCGTGAAATAGTAAATATTTTTGGAATGGAATTTTTACGGAATGTAATCGCAATCAGCAAAGATGGGGATGAGAGTGACTAATCAAACTGTCAAAATATTTGGGGTCAGGTGTACAATATTTTATGAGAAGGTGTAGTAAGCAAGAGGGAAAATAGGAAGGAGCCTTTTTTATAGGTACTGTCTTGAAAAAACAGAATGAACCCCAATTTTTCAGCTGATCTGATATGCGAAAGGTTTTTAGGAAAAGAGAGAAAAACGTTTTTTGTAAAAAGGGATTTTTTTTCTGTGGTTAGCAATTGTGTGGGACGAGACCTCCATGCATGAAAATAGCGTACGTGTGACCCATCATCCTTTCATCACATCTT
>JAHZND010000423.1:0-14255 GCA_027744115.1 Acrocyrtus sp. NNG-2020
ACTGTAATTTTCCCTCACGCCATTTACTGCCTTCTGTATGTTGCGGGATTGTACATCTTCAGTTTGGCTAGTCATTGATGAGCTGTTGGCGTTTGTAAGTGAGAGCTTGCCACTATAATAACTAATCTTACGCCCAGTACCTAATAAAAACATTTACGTATTTGGAACTTGGAACTTTTATGCCGACGCCGAAATAAACAGACTCTCTTGTCAGATGCTCATTTCTCAATATTTGCGAATTAGCAATAACTTTTCGTATTCGTTTTATTATGTTCTCGCAGTTTTCATTGCCTTTTGCCTTCTCGTGAATTTCATAGAGCAAAATTCGCTTTTAGAAATATCCATTATATATCGTATTGAGAGATGCCGAGTGCCTGAAGTAAGTCGTAATTGCTACAACGACATTAGCATTAAATATAAGTAATTTGGGGACAGCTAATTAAATTTTAGTCGTTTCGCCTTGGTTTATGCTCATTGTTTTAATTGAAATTGTCAAAGGGAATATTTTTTAGTATGTAAGCCATTGTCGTTTTACCTGTTTTATGTATAGAAATTATAAAGTAATACGCATGCTTACTTTGCTTTTAGGATTAACAGACTTCTTTTCTCAAATAAGAATTACTTTCCTCCATAAAATTGGTGAAATTATTGGCAAGTTATAATCTGGAATAAAATCGCAACGACGTACATTCACGCTTCCTACGAGTACAAGCGGATAGTGCTGTTACTCGTTGAAATCGGGGCAAAATGATACAGGTCTTTCCAGAAGGAGCAAAGCTATATCATTCCCATTTACCAGGTATGAGTAGATATAGACGACAATGCAACCATAAATTTCTTCACGCAATGACAAAAGAAAAATGAAATACAATCTTGCAAATTCAGATATTCCGGACGTTTACCTATATTGATACTATGCTTCTGCAGACTTTAAAGTTCACAGTAATGCTACAATTGAAAATGCTCGATTCTATTTACTCATAAACAACCGTTGCAATTTCAAAGGTGGAAGTCAGAAGACAAAAAAAAGTTTGGCTAACTCATCTGAATAGAAATGCCATTTATGCTCAAATAATTTACCGTTTGTCGCCGCTAAACTGCGTGCAAATCAGTTCTTACTAAATCTCTGGATGCATTCAAGCTCAAAAGTTTACAAGAGTAGTCTTGTCAAAGCTGTAAAATGAATTTCTTCCGACAGTCGACATTGTGACATGTGAAGCTTTCAGTTTAGGTTTATGTGCAAATGGCAGATCTAGCCTTTCACAAAAATGAATATGAATCGTTTCAAAGTTCGTCTCCGAAAGTCACATCTCCTCACTTTTCTTTTATGTGGTGTTCTATTTGTTGTGGTTTTAGTGGCTAAAATAATTAAATGGAAACCATTGCAAAAGGATCAATTCTCATCTGTATCGCAAAAAGTACCTGAGCCAGGGAATTTTCGAGACCCCACACCTGTTTCACCTATGTCTCATAAAGTTATTATGAGAAGGTTTCCATTTGTGAGGGATCCAGACTGCCACAATTTCAGCATGAGGTGAGTAAAAATTTGCTCATACAGACATAGCCAATATGGCTCATTTTTCCGGTGACAACATCTGCGTCCTAAAAACGATTGTGGATTTGAGATGCAGGCAGCACCTAAATTACCTCCTAATATTTCAATTAACTTGCTGTTTCCACGGAAAATTGATTTAATATTATGCATTCAATGGTACAAATGTGAATTATTCCTAGTCATACTTTTACATGCTTGTACAATAAGCAATATAATCCGAATCCAGCGACAACCAGGAAATGGACTATTAACAAGAATGTGAATAGAATAATATGACAGTCCTATAAGATAAATGAGTTCACTCCTTGACGAAACTAGCAATCTCGGAGATGGAGTCCAGATCATTGTCTTTTCTATTCGTTTCCTCTTCGTCAAGCAGATCCATTTCCTCTTGATTTAGTGTAAAAGTCTTGAAAGGTCCACTTTCTCTTTTTAACGTTTCTTCATACTCCTTGATCCACCTTCTGATTTGAGCCCGCTCGATTTTTCTCGCTTTCGTGACTGAAGCAGGGTCGTCCTGATGAGCCGCTCGAAGATCTAGATGGTGAGCACCTTCTGGTATTATCACTGCTATTAGTGAGTCCGAGAGAGACTTCAAAACGCCACCACCCGACCAAGGATCCAAAAGTCCATTGCTAAAACAAATTTTAGCAAAAGTTTTTACATGAGTGATGAATTTAAGAAACATGTTGACGTTGTCAACGTCTATAATCCATGATATTTTCGTCGTCACTCTTATGCTCACCTGAACACAATATTGGAGGAGGCTTGAATGTTTCTTCCTCCATATATTATTTCTGCCATATGTTTTCTTGGTCTTAATCCGTACTGTCGCATACAGTTGTCCACATATTCATCATAATTCCAAGGGACTGGCTCAAACATGTCATTCACACCATCGCTGCACATTGGCATTACCATTTCCGTGCAGCTCTTAAAGCAACAAATCAAAGAGAGTACAGAAATTGTTTAAAAAAAATTTCACGAGCTGCATCATCACGTATGCATATGCTGTAAGATATTGTAGCTGATAGGAGACAACACCTGGATCTCAAAATCGGAATTTTTGTTTTATATCTGAAAGCATACCTGTATGTTCCATCCAAGATCACCCAAAGAGCCAGAGTCTTGTTGGGATACATCAACACAATCAGCAGATCCAGTGTAGTTAAAGTATATACTTAGTGACTTGTAAAGAGTCTTCAGCAAAAATTTATCACTTAATCCTGGATCCGTAAGTAAGTTGCACACAGCCTGTCAATTTGCATACAAGTGAGAACAAATGCTGATGTGAATGCGAAATATATTTTACAATAACATACTTACCTGTATTGGGTAGGCTGGCAGTGGCTCCAGGAATGATGCTGGGTACGGATAGTCAACCATAGCTAAGTTACCGTAAACTTCAATCAGCCAGTTTTTAAAGTCGTCAACGTCTTTTGATGTATTCAAGGGTTTGCATAGCTTCCACGACTTGGTAAGCCATTCGCGACCAGCGTCTATAAATAACGAAAGTTGACGCACTGAAATAGTATGGGCAAATTGAGAAAGCAAAAGAGGAAAAAAAATTGAAACCTTGATTTTACCACTCTTTCCAAACTTATTAATTACATCCCAGGATTTTCGGATGGATGCCGAACAATTTGGAGACACCTCTTCAAAATCCTTGGTTACAATCTGGGCAAAAACGTTGCACGGAGTGATTCCTTCAAATTGAAGGATTGGAGCTGAAGCTGCAATTCCTCTATAAAATTATAGAAAATGAAAATGTGCACAGTGACATGTAATGTTTAATGATGTTTTCATTTTAAAAAGTATATTTATTTTGAAATTTAAGTTTCAAATTAACTGCAATTACCCTTGTATTACATGAGGATATTTAATGCGCATCCAAGCAGTAAGCATACCGCCGTAAGAGCCACCAAAGGCAATTACGGGACTGTTCTGCGTTCCATTCTTGTGTTTCTTAAACCACTGCACAAACTCGGCAAAATCCGCGAGTGCCTGTTCCGAGCTTAAATAACCAGTCTTATCTGGACCCTATAATTAGCAAAAAATCAGTAGCCTTTAATTTAGCATTAAAAGTAAACAACTTTTAATGTCATATATGCCAGTAGCTAGGTGCCACTTCCGGGTCAAAGTAAGAGTCATTGTACAAGTACCTCATTGGAAAGGTTACATTACATTTTGTAAAGGAGAAGTGATCAAGCTAAATTTTACAAGAAACATTTCACAATATTCATTTTCATAATTTTTATACGTTCATTAAAAATACCAATTAACTTACCGGAACATTGTAGTATTCCGTTTTAAAAGTGTATTCACTTTGAACTGCCGTCGCAGTTGCAAAAACAGCTATCACAATTGGCAGTAGCATTTTTAAATTAATAAATTTCAGGAAAACTGTCACTACAGCAGCATAGAGAGAGCTGAGTTTAATTGAATTTTAATTTACCATCGGTATTAGTACATGCCCATACCGCCAGCGTCTAGCCACTAGCCTGCTATGCGGTCAAGTGTCAACCGAAGATTATTCACATTTTAAAAAGATTTTGGCTCTGCTTAATCGCCCTTACCCCAAATGTCCAAAATGTAAATGTACTATCTGTATTCAGTCAGTGGTCAATGTTACAGAAGATACGGCTAATGCAATGTTTGCTTAGCATTAATAAATTTCTTGACAGCCCTATTGATTTTATAGGTTATTAACATTTCCATTCTCCAGACAACTGTGGTAACATCCATAATCCACACTCATATGCTTAATGCCTGATAATGATCCACATAGTATGAAAAAAATGTTTACAAAAAGTACATAAGGAAAGTTGTTGCCCTTCATTGAAAATCCATAACATAAGAATTAGAGACTGGAAACAAGAAAATTCCATGGTACTTTTCCTGAGCATTATTGGTTTGGAAAAACGCAAAAACATGAGCGTACAAGTTGTGGGGGTATACCGACGGAGGACTGAGGACATCTAGTAGGTCTGAAAACAAGTATCTGAAAAGATAAGGCTAAGAGAGGTCGTTTAATGTCTTTTCTCACAGATGGCTTTTTCGAACAACTTGCTTAAAATTTCCTAGAATAGGTATTCTTGCTGATGAACAGGATGAAAGTAGTGAGGGAGTAGTAGTAATGGAATGGAATCTTGAAAATATGATTAAAGATGTATTTTTTAATATTTTTCCTATTTTTGCCTTTCAATTAAGTTTGTATGAAGATAGTACATTTGATCTAACTGGATTAGTGTCCTTCCCTGGAAGCGGGAATACGTGGACCCGACACTTAATACAGATGGCGTCAGGAGTGTACACAGGAAGCGTTTACTTTGATCTGGAGCTATACGCAGGAGGCAAGTTATTTGAAAAATGATTTTTAAGGAATTATAAACTAACCATTGAAAACTTTACTCACCCAATTTCCTCTCAATTATTATCCTTCTTTTTAAATTTCGCATCGCATAGGGTTTGTAGGGGAGAAGGAAGACTGGTACTCCGGGAGAACCATAGTGCAAAAGTTTCACGACAAATTTCAGAAAAACATGTACTTGGAAAAGGCAATCCTTCTAATTAGAGAACCATTTCCAGCGATAATGTCCTATGCGAATTACATAGAAGGAGGGCACACGGGGAACGCTTTTCGACTCCCGTATCATCATAAAGGTAGGAACAACATACTAAGCTTTTGAGAAAGTGTGGGGCAACGTAAGACTCGTGGCTAGTTGCAACGGCACGTACTTTGGTGCTATTGCTTGCATCTGCCTAAGCCGCATTCTCATGCGATTTGCATTACAGACTGGCCAAACTTTCTCCTTCACTCTGCCTACAACTGGAGTATACCTTGGTGCTATTGCTTGCATCTGCCTAAGCCGCATTCTCATGCGATTTGCATTACAGACTGGCCAAACTTTCTCCTTCACTCTGCCTACAACTGGCTTTCCCTCGCAAAGAGTTGGATCGAGGCTCCAGTCAACCTGTTAGTAATTCATTATGAAGATCTCCGCTCACAACCTGTGGCAAACGTGAAAATTATGTGCGAATTTCTGAACCATAGTTGCCCTCATCTGGGAAGTCCTTGCTTCAAGGTATTTCACACTTGCACTTTCAGCATAAGTAAATTTTGATATTTTCGTACGTGTTGAGTGGATATATTTCTCGCTACAAGAACGGAATACTAATTTCTAGAGGAAACTGGAGGGCTCGTTTAAACGCGCTCAGACGAGCACTCTCAAAGACGCAACACGCCAGAGTAGGTATCCCTCTGGCATTAGCGATGTGGTTAGCAGAGGAATTGATCATTTGAACCAGCTACTCTACCAGAATGGTCTCCAGCCAGTTCCACTCAAACTATACAAATACTACATGACACCTCCGCCCACCGTTCCCGTAAATAAAAGTGATAGTGTCGAAAAAACTTTGCAAAATTAAAAACTATGGGAAAATGAGGAAAAGTTGAGAAGGCCAAACTTTGCAGATTGTTGGCAGAAACTTGGCAATGCAACTCCTAGCTGTTATGAGTGTTCATATAATTTAATGCTCAAAAATAAACAAAAGTTGAATGAATATACAAACCAAAAAATTTACTATTTTTCACAACAGCTTAATTCCGTAGGTACAATAATTGTCTATTTTAGGTTTATTTGTTAAGTACATCAGTAGGAAAAAAAATTAGTGAGTACTGCAATCATAATAATACATTGCTGCTGACTTGATTGAAGGCCGAAAGGATGATGAGTTCTAGTAACTGTCAGATCTGACTATCCCAAAAACTCTTCAATTGCTCTGTTAACTTCCGTGGGTCTGTCTTGTTGAACGAAGTGGTTGGCACCTGGAATGTACTTGATTTCCAAATTTTGAACGTAGTCTCGAGTCATTTCTGGCAAATCCTTTGACAGGGCAAGGTCATTCTCACCCCACACAATCAGTGTTGGAGCAGTGATTTTTGGCAGTGGTTCTGAACGGAGCAAATTTTTTCCTCGCATGATACACCTGTAGTAATTTATTGGCGGGGTCCAAGCACCTTTCCAGAAAAATATGATTAGTGAATGGCATTTAACTTAAAGTACATAAGAAGACATGAAGTACGAGAACTCATAACTCAGTTTCTACCTTTTCTGGAGAATGTGTATTTGTAGCCTTCCAAATCCTCTTCGGAAATACGCTGAGTTTTATCTGCTCCAGCAAACATTCTCTTGAAAACGGCTAGATCTTCCGTATGAAACAAAATCTCCGGGAGGAAAGGCATTTGGAACATGAAAATGTACCTGGAAAAAAAATTTTAGGTAGAAAAATGCGTAAGTACTACCAACCAAGTAGGGCTACAACAAAGGTTATATGGTTCATCATTTTCATTACTGTTTTTGGTAAGTTGTGCAATAGTAATTTTTTTTGCAAAGAAAAAAGAAAATATGAAATTTGTTATAAGTACCAGGATTTCAGGAATTGACTAAGGGAAGATTTTATCTTTTTGGAGAAGGCTGTCGGATGTGGAGCGTTGAGTATGATTAATTTTTCAACCAGCTCTGGATGGGTAGCAGCTACAACCCAAGCAACAGCACCACCCCAGTCGTGGGCTACAAGTGTACACTTCTGTCTTCCCAATGCATGAACCAGCTCCTTAACATCCTTTACGAGATTCTCCATCTTGTAGTCACTAATACTTTTAGGCTTCTCTGAATCTCCGTACCCCCTCATATCCATTGCTACAACCCTGCACAATTTCACAATGGTACTCTTTAATCTTTCTTCCATTAAAAAGTTTTCATTCTTTTTTCCTAAAAATGCCTTTGAAAGTTCATAGCGCCTTACCAGTAGCTCGAAGAAAAATGCTTTAATTGGTGCCTCCATGAAAACCAAAATTCTGGGAATCCGTGCACAAACAGCATCAAGGGCTTTGACCGGTCTCCATTTTCAACATAATGAATTTTCAAATCCTGAAATTTAAAAATAGTTCAAAATGAACGTTGCTACATATCATAAACAATCTGTTTTAGAGTAGGTATTTTATATACCTTCAGCCTTGCAAAAGCATGTCTCCCGTAGGCAGTGTCTTGCAAACAGAGTGGCGGCAGGCTGCGTTGCTTAACCGTCCAGAACTCACTTCCTTCGGTGAACCGTTTCCATAGAAGCACTGTCAGTGAGATGCTTCCGTAAAATGCTCCAATTAATAATACCACCGCTCGTAGGGCAGCCACTTTTAACGACGTCTTGATATACTCTGCCACTGTCATTTTATCCTCTTTAAAGTTTTTTAAAGGTCCTCTTGTCAACTTTTCCTTTTCAGCTTTTTTTTTAATTTAACGACAACGCCAGAAGCCGGCAAAATTATAATTTTTCCAAGGAGTCACACTCTCCAGTAGTATAATATCCCTTTACAGATAACTTTCTTTTCAGCTATCCATATGGCACTTGAAACATCTCTAATTAAAACCTTCTAAACATACTTTCTTCAAGGTTGCCACACCTGAAATGTTTCACTTTTTAAGTACTTCGGACTAAGGATACTTATGAATACTCTGCCACTGTCATTTTATCCTCTTTAAAGTTTTTTAAAGGTCCTCTTGTCAACTTTTCCTTTTCAGCTTTTTTTTAAATTTAACGACAACGCCAGAAGACGGCAAAATTATAATTTTTCCAAGGAGTCACACCCTCCAGTATAGTATAATATCCCTTTACAGATAACTTTCTTTTCAGCTATCCATATGTCACTTAAAACATCTCTAATTAAAACCTTCTAAACATACTTTCTTCAAGGTTGCCACACCTGAAATGTTTCACTTTTTAAGTACTTCGGACTAAGGATACTTATGAGTTGAGGAGTGTTCCACAAAATAAGTTATTCCCTTCCCTGCACAAACTATGGAGGAGTTTCTCTGGAAGTTGCTCACTGTCACTCGCATCCGCCCACCTACACGGCAAACCGGCTGATCAATATTGCTTAACAAAGCCAACTAACTACCTGGTTTCGTGCTCTGCTCGGCATTTAAAACTTGGAATGTATTATCACTCGCAAAGTGGTATACTGTCCATATGCAACTCAAAGCTTCTTCTTGATAATCTGCCCACTACACTCTCTACCTTCAAATGATCGGTAAGTATAAAACTTATCGTCCAGCCACTTCAATAAACACTACTTATCAGCTAAACCACATCGAACTAGACAGTAATCTTATAGTTAGTCCGCTTAACTCGATTTCATCAATTTAACACGCTCGCGTTAAAAAAAAGTCAGCATGCAGAGTAGAGGCCGGGCTGGCTGATGGCTACGAGACAGACTATCATCTTTGCACTGCAATACATATCACCCATCTACATCCCTCTTCGTGTCTTCGTCCTTGACTAAAGAATAAATTTCTGTTTTGTGAAGTAAACAGGCAATAAAAGCGTTTCATTTGAGTATGTCATCAATAAATCTGTCCTTGAGTCTTTTTTAAAATGTGCAATTGCGCAAATATTGTTATTTTACTGCTCGGTGCTCTTTGTTTTTCAACTCGTACAATATCAATGCATAGACAATTATCTGAATTGAAGAATTGGAAGATTAAAGTGCATAAAAATGATTTTAAAAAACTTCTCTCTGTGCTTTAAAATTAGATTGTCATCTTGGACATGTTAATTATAGATGCATGCAAACAGGCAAATTTGCTAATGTTGGAACAGGTTTTTGCTCAAACCTTTGTTTGTATGTGACCTGCTGATTGATTACAGCCCGTATGCTATATGTGACAAAGTACATATGTAATACTGTATGGCTGAGATGGAATGAGAAGCAGACGATGACTTTGATGTTCTGATGATGGTTATGACTGTTTCCAGAGATAGATTGGAGTATTTTAGCGTGTTGTCACGTGCTAGTGAAAAGTACGATGCACTTCTTTTTCCACAGTACAAAAGTCAATATGAAGCCAACACCAAAAGTTATAAAGTGAGTCGTACCGAGCTGGAGCTAGGTTGAAAGTGCAAAGTGCATATGGAAGCAAACACAAGTCGTGAGACTGAAGCATGCATCTTCATCTTTCACACGAATATTGAGTTTTCTGTCGATGAGCTCGTTATGAGTTAAAGTAGGTGTAGTTAATACTAGTATTGAAAGAGGAATTAAAAATAAAAGTAGCGAATTATGAAAAGCTTTCAAACTCCCAATTTATTGCTGAAGCTGCACGCATCATGAGAAACGGCTAATTAGGAAGGTTCTCACGCCGGGAGTTTCTTTTTCTCTTTCCATATTATACTTCAAACGACGTTAGGTTATTAATGAGAACATCTTAGAATGTCAGCATGCTAGACTAGCTTTTTCAGCATGTAAGGATGAACAGTGGCATAATTCCAATTCCTGTATTGTATGTACTTAAATTATTAAATTCTTTACGTGGAATTTGTAATTGGAAATTTCAATACCAGAAAACAGAACTTAAAATTTGTAATCGGGAATTTGTGCATGCAAAAATGAAAACTTGTACTTGGAATGTGTATTATGTTTTCTCTAATTTTCCTATAAAAATTCTCATACTAGGAAAGCACCGTAGTTGAAGGTGCTTCAGAAAGTTATCTTCAATCACGCTATAATTGCTAGGGACAAAGGTGCATTCTGAGAAGCATGTGCTTTCTAGCGAGTAATTCGGAGCACTAATTAATTTCCATTGGAATCTTGAAATTTAACGACGTATGAAGGTAATATTAAGACGTCGCTCTTTGTGACACTGTCTAATTGGAAAGATTTTCCTTCCAAGCAGAGAGCACGTGATTTGCCTGCAAAAATTCTTAAATTACTGACGTCAGAAGGAATGACGAAGGAGCGCGTTTTTTTTACTATTTCAGCATCCTACCTTAACACGAATCCAAAAGAAGAAAACTGAGTTTACGTCCTCTCATATTCCTTAAGCTGTCAGAAACATGCGGGAAACTGAGGAAGATAATTTGCAGGGAAATTCATGCAATAGAAGTAAGCTGAAATTCCATAAATAGAACTTAGCATTTCAAATACGATTATTCTACAACTCGTTAAAAGTCTCCTTGATGTGGAGCCCTTTTGCAAGTTAGCCTTAGCCGCAATACAAAGACCCCTTTTTTATTACGACGTAAAAGGTCACTTCTAGAAGGGATCATATGTGAAAACTGCAAAGCGAGTGTACACATAACACATTTTGGCATTTTCTCAAACCGGCAAAACGAACTACCTACAAAAGCTACTTGAAATGCCCACTCCACTTACAGTTCAAAGGTTGTCGACTGCAACTGTAGCTCTCCTAATAAGAGTGAGCAGAGCAGATTCCATAAAGCAAAAACACGCAAGAATGAAAATGCACTCAGAAAATTATCAACCCATACTGTTTTTGTTGCAAAAAGCAACCCTAATTAAAATTCATATGCTTTTCCTTTACAATTCACGTTTTCAGTGCGGTTTACTTTCAGAGTGAAATGGAAGCAGTTGCAGTTGAGAGAACTGTTGCAGCTATCGAATGAAAATACATATATACCTAGGAGCATTTGCATCGTCATCCTGAGTGGGAATAAATCAGGTCTGTTTTAAACTCCATTAAAAATCGCTTAGACCATTCCAGTCACATTTTGTCCCAAATGGTCGCAGTTGCTATAGTGTTGCGACTGTTGCGAGTTAGGGACAGGGAGCAGTGTGTAATGAAATGAGCTGTACGATGTGCTCAATCTCTTATTCATAGCGAAGCGAGCAAATGTTGGTTTATTTGATTAGAGAAAAGGAGTGCTTATCCACCTCCGTGCCAGTGTCCAACAGTGAAATAATATGGGAGAGGCTAGTTAATTTTTTGGGGCTGTGTTCAGCACAAGCTTGCTGAGCAACTAAATCTTGTCCGTCGTTAGTGTGCAGATAAATATGCACGAAATTTTAATTTAAAACTGGGAAATAAACTTTTTCTTATCGAAAATGTTGTTCCGTAGTTGAATTAAGCTTCTAATGGCATTCCCTATGTATACGGTATAGAAAGATCGGCGATTGTTTGTGGCATGTTATAGAATATTACAGTTCTTGCTGATTTATCCAGGTTCCTAATTGCTGCTTTATCCTTTTGTTTTGAAACTTTGAGTAATTTTAGTATCCGAGTACTCATCAGTTTTTTAACTAGCTATATTATTTACTTTTCAATGCAAGGCCACCGCTACTTTATTTCATTAATTACGATTTATCCTAATAATCCAGTTTCAGCAACTTACATTTTGCTAGAGTTTGCTTTCGCTGAGCTGCTTTTGCAACCCAAGTTTGTATAACTTTGTTTCGTATAATTTTGTCAGAAGTTTACATAGCGTTGATGTGACTAAGCAACGTGACGCTAAATAGGGACAAAGATGAGCTCATGTAATTACCTACCTACCTACCGTTTTCCACACTTCACATGATAAACGAACTGTGAGTGCGTGTCACATAACACATAAGCCAAGCGAGTATTTCTCTGATTGTGAGAACTACCTTGTAGCACAGTAGCAGCGACTTACAGTAAATGTTCGGAGCTGACAGAGTATGAAAATGAAGAATATTTGTTAAAATAAATTTGCTCAGCAGGAGCATCTTGTCACAAATCACGTTGATGAAATCTGCAACTTAAAATTGTAGCAGGCTGTCACTATACATCAAATAATAAAATGCAGTATGCACCCTAGTAACTAAATGTAAGAAATTAAAGTGGCCATTTACATCGTACTAATGTCGCTGTAAATTGTATGCAGTTTTTACTTTGTCAATTAAATGTATTCAGACAGAAGTGGCAACAGGCAATATTAATAATGAGCATGCTTGTCAGTTGAACTACAGTGGTGAACCCGGACCAACATTGTCGCATTTTTATGGCTTTTTATGACTGCTCTCGCATCACCATTCTGATATGAAACTGCGTTCTCCCAATAAAATAAATGAATTCGTTTTTTTAACGCTTTGCCGATAGGATGTCGATGTAGTAACACGCAAATAAATATGTCTTTAATTTTTCAATAGATAAATCTGAGTAACCTCCAGTTTCAGGGACAGATATGACGGATAGCAACTCCGAAAACAATAAAATCTGTTTATGAAATTTGTTTTCGGAAAATTGCGATATCAACAGGATGTTTATCTGTCTCATATTTTTTGTTTCAATAAATAAATTATGGAGCCATTTCACAAAAGTTCAATTTTCAGTCTAAAAACATTTGTGTTAGACTTAGTTAGAGGAGAGTACCTCACTTTTCAATGTTTTCAAAGCTCACCCATCAGTATTCCATCATGCACCGAGTAAGTTCCTCGAAACATATTTATTCACTCTGTTAAAAAGAAAAGGAATGAATTCTCTGCATAATTCCGAGAGCAAATTTGACAAGATGAATTTATTCATTGCTTATATGCAGCTGCTATATGCACTGACGCTGCTTGGCAGTCTGGGCATACCCACTCTGGAACAGTTTAACAAATTAAGCAACCAGTTGCTTATTTATTTTCATTTAGAGCAATAAAGCATTCCAAGAGGATGATTTTTGAAGGGAACGATTATTTTTCGCCACTACACGTCTTTCTATATAATATGCTCCATTTTGCTGCTTCAATCACTCACAGCAGAGTATTCATTCGCTTCATGAAGCCTTTCCAAGAAAAATACATGGATAACATGGGTGAGTAGTGTAGGCTGAGTCCGGATGAAAGATGAAAGAAAGTCGCTGTTTGCTGATTAAAAGTTTCATGTTAGGACCAACAGCAAAACAACTTTTTTTTTGTAGTGCTGTAGTTTTCGTTCTTTACTTGGAGCTATGAACTATAGTTTCTTGGAGTAGTTTCCTTTGCAACTCTTCATTTTTCCGGACAGCTCTTCAATTCTCACATTTTCAGTGAATTATTTAGAATGGGAGCTAATCAAATTATTAGGAGTGCATTGATACTCCTTATATGCGGCTCACTGACAAAGGCCTACAAAAGTGAGTTTTATAGATTGAAGTGATTTCGGCTAAACTGATTCTTTCAACTTTATAGGGGCTCTTAGTGACATACTCTATGCAATTTATTTAATACCCTTTTTAACAAATAGGGGACCATGGATTTGGTTATCTCTTCAAGCACGATCCGAACATGCAGCAAAGGGAGCTGACAGAGAGGCTGACAACCGACAGAATACGCACTGCCCTTGGAGGAGGAATCGGAAACGGGGCAATATTTCCGGAGGTGCTTTCTATCGCCGACTTACAAACAAAGTATTCCGGGACAACTATGTATTTTGGAGGGATGCGAATTTACGGGCTAGATCGATTCAGACCTCTCCAGATTAACTCTGATTTCACAAATCTGGCGGTACGTGGTGCATCTCTCTGGTCGAATTGGGGAGTTTACTGCAGAATTGCAGATGATAACAGTTTTGTGGGGAATGAGTCAGCAATGGCAATGAGAATGGTAACCAATCAATTTTGTTTTTTGCAGGTATTTGTAACGCTACTGATAGGTGAAGTGAACGTGTTAGGCAGCTTTCGGATGACTCCTTGGGTGGGCGGCTCTCCAGGCACGTTTAATTTCACTATTGCTGACGCTTGGCTGAGCTTCAGCACCGACTTAGTTATCTCAAATGAGGGAACGACTGCTGAAGGATTTTCGATGGGCGACCAGTCGGAGACAAACTTGTCATATGAGAGCATCAATTTAAATTTTGATGGGATCGGCATATTGAGCACTATCCTGAAGGTCAACTTTGCAATTGAAGATGTGAGACGTGAG
>JAHZND010000424.1:0-43239 GCA_027744115.1 Acrocyrtus sp. NNG-2020
AAAGATGACAACGAGCTGGCTCCCTTCATATCTATTTTTTTGTTTGAGACGTGCACAATTCTGAAGAAAGGAAATCATGAGGAATCCTCCAGAAAAAAAAATTACTTTTGAATGTACATCTGTAAGCAAATCCGGATTGTATGGGTGCACTCTCATCGAAAAAAAATGTGCTGCGATCGTGATCGTACACCAACCAATATATATTTTTTTTCTACTCGGATTTTTACAGAAAATTTAGGCATACAGAAAGAAGATGAGCTGGTGCAGCAAAATGAGTGGAAAGTTTTTTGGAAGCATTAGCAATATTATATTTTTTTGGAGAATGTGAGCTTATTCTGATGATTAAGCTGATGTTGAAATCACGGGAATCCATAAAAATGTCAACTTCAATTTTTTTATGTATTTCGAGGGAAAATCCTGACAAGATGTATTCGGGGTGAGTTTAGGATCGAGAAAAAAAACGAGTAAAGTGTGACAGGTCAAACAAGTTTTAAATTAGGAGGGATTGTGAAGAGAGGGAAAAAAGTGGAGGCTAATGTGAAAATTGACTTGCAATTTCAGGCTAATTTTTTCCCCTTCTTGTTAGGCAGAGTTTGCAGAGTTGTTTGGCGTGTGAGGCTAATGTGGTGTGGTAGAGAGGAATGTATTTTTTGGCATGTATAAATAAAAAGTGTCCAAGTCCACGAAAGGAATTCATCTTGGCAGTGCGCTCCGCATTTTCCTCGTAAG
Organism: Acrocyrtus sp. NNG-2020; assembly: GCA_027744115.1. Taxonomy (NCBI): domain Eukaryota; kingdom Metazoa; phylum Arthropoda; class Collembola; order Entomobryomorpha; family Entomobryidae; genus Acrocyrtus; species Acrocyrtus sp. NNG-2020. The sequence goes on from JAHZND010000424.1 coordinate 730, forward strand.
TGGATTTGCTAGGATTTCCGCTGCTCCCTCTCTCCCCATTACTCTCTATCTTGGTGTAGGTAGTCTCCTCCTAAAAAAGGCAGGACTGGAAAAAAGTTGCTGGATTTTGGGAGTCGTTGGCCTCCAGATATATATCTTTTGGTGAGGCAGCCGGTAGTGCCGCCATTACATTTCAGGTGAGGAGTGATGATAAATTAGCGCTGATTTTTACATGCGCCCTGCGGTGAAATGACAGGAACACTAATTTTTTAACAATGGCAATAAGCACATTACCGTAAAAAACGTTTCTGTGAGGAGAAGATAAAAAACGGAAAATGATAGGGCATAAAATATTCTCTTTTTATGAGAGCTGCTCAGTTTAACGGCGCTGTTAATTTTTCACAGTGGCTACAAAAAAAAAAGAATCATATTTTTTAAGTGGTGCTGTTGCGACAATAGAATATTGTGGAGGAAGATAATAAAAAGTATGTGTGGATGGCTTCGATTTCGGAAAGGGCAAAATAATAAAAAAAAACTTCTGTTTCTGGTAGGATGCGAGCTGATAAGTTTGCTTTTGTGTAGGTCCGGGAGGTTGACCTCCACCGCAGGTCCCTTTTTCAGTTTATGGAAATGGGATGATAAAAAGGAAGCCACTTTTTAAAAATAAGTTTACTTCTGGTGGAGTAATAAGATGGTGGCTAATAAATATGGAAGTATTCAGTAGAATTTGATGTAGCTGTGGTGAAGGCGGACAACTAATAAAAAAATTATGGGTCATATTGTAGTGTGAGCGGAATTATCTCGCAGCTTTCCATAAATTTGTTACTACTGAGCTCTCCGTTAAAGACGCTACAGTTAAAAGTTGAAGAAAACACGTAAAAAAAGAATAGCTCAGAAGAATTGTTAAATTTTTTAGCGTTGAAGATAATTTATTGGTTGTAGTGAGTATAATGAGCATTTATTTTAACTGTTTGCAGGCGATTGCATTCTTCCCTTTGAAGAGTCTTCACGGGCTGGAGATTTCCGGGAATCCGTGGAACTGCTCCTGCACTATGCAACCCTTTCGGGACTGGATGGGTAAAAACAACGTGCCGTTTGGAGTCCCCCCGGCGTGCGCCCAACCGCAAAGACTTTCCGGCAAGAGCTGGAACGAGTTGGCCCTTGACGACTTCGCCTGTCTTCCAAAGCTTTACAGGCCAAGTGGAGGAGCTTCTTCGGGCGGGGAGCGGAAAAGCTGGAAAATTCTGGAAGGGGAGAACACCACACTCACCTGCCAATGGGAGGCAACTCCAGACACGAAGGTACATATTATAACTTTATTTCAGCTTCACTCTTTTTTTTATATTCCGCCAATCTAAAAAAAAAGAACGGAGCAGTCCTTCACAGAATATTCCAGAGAATGTAATATTCCTGGACACGAAAATGTACAGACACAAAGCACACTCTCACATTCGGCACTGTCACTAATGGACACATTTTTATTTTAGCATCGAGAGGGAAAGAAATCGGTGCAGAGTTTCCACTCCGCCTCCTTTTTTTTCCTCCTCTCCTTCCCTCCCATTAATATTATTTTCTGTAGTAAATCTGTCTTTGATGTGCTCGCCGAGAGAGAAACGAAGAGAGCTTGTTATCAGAGTACTCTTTATCAGGAACTCTTTATTTTTTTACAACGAGTGCTCCCACTTACTTTTCGAAAATGAGGACGGCTTTCCTCCTTTACATTTTCATTATCAACTTTGCGACATCATCACCGTTATCACTATTGCCATCATCAAAATACGCATTAATATTCTCCTTAGCGTCAACAACTCCACATTAATATTATTATCGTCATTCTTCTTCCTCCTCCCGTGGTCCTCTCCCTCCAGCATGAAAGGTAGTCCTTTTTCCCTCCAGCTCGAATAGCAGCTCTCTTCCCACTTCCCACTCACCAAAATAAAAATATCTTGTGGAAGCTGAGCATATAGAGTTCCTTCTCCACTCTCACTTTAATTTTTGCCTTCATCACCGTCACATTGTTTTCCTCGTTTTCCTCCAGATGTGCTGCCATGAAAAAGTAAATATGGATGGGAAAGAGCCATTAGAGCTATATATTGGTCTACTTTCTAGAAAAAAAATATATTTTTAACGAGAAAAAGAAGATAAAAAGAGCTCCTTAATATTCCTTCCTCCCTTTTTCAGCTTCTGCTCGGATTATGCAGATTTATTATTTGTTTTTTTTGCGATAGTAACAGAAAATAGAGCTAAAATAGAGTGTCAAGAAAAAGAAGATAAAAAGAGCTCCTTAATATTCCTTCCTCCCTTTTTCAGCTTCTGCTCGGATTATGCAGATTTATTATTTGTTTTTTTGCGATAGTAACAGAAAATAGAGCTAAAATAGAGTGTCTTTTTTAAGGGAATAGGGGCTCATATAATTTTTAATATTTTCACCTGCCACTCCTATCAGCGTTGCTCACGATCATTTAAAAACTAGCTCATTTATACGCCCGAGTTTGATTTTCCTTTCAAGTTTTTTTACAGCCTTTTTCGTTTACAGCTCGTCTTTATTGTTCAAAGCTAAGCAAGGATTACTCTTATCTTTAGCTGTTATGGAGTTTTCGCTACAAAATGGCTCCACATTATTTGTTCTCATCAGCGTGAGAGCCTCCAAAGAAAAATAAATGGCGTTGACGGTTGTGTGCCTCTTGATCCGGATGGGTGGGTGATGAAATGAGATGTTTTATTTTTGCTGAGGTGAGGAGCGCATTCCCCTTCTTCTCATTTTTTATGCTTTTTACTCACCTTAGAAGAAAAAAAAGAGGAAGAAAAAGGAAAAGAAGTAGAAAAAAAACGAGTTTTTTGTGCTTTCTCCTCTTCCTCCCATTTCCCCTATATTGTAGTTACTCTCGTATTACTCCTTTTATGCAGATTTTTCGTTATGAATATTAATTATGCTGTGCTAAATCTTGAAATCTTGTTGTTAGGCTGTAGTTTTTCTGTAAGAAAGGACATATTGTTCATAAGCTGCTTATCATTTTCCGAGCGGGAGCGGGGGAAGTGGAACGAGGAAAGAGCAAAAGTGAACTTTGTGAAATAGTCTACTTTTCCCCCGAATAGTAAATTTTGGGGAAAAGAGTCGCTATATGCTGTAGCTGAATAACAGAAAAAAACGTATACTTTTTCCAACTTCCAATCGCTCAACTTCCCCCAATCTCTTCCCCCGAAGTGTGCTGCTGTGCGCAGAGCTGTAGTCGGAATTTGACTATTGTTGGGAGAGGAGAAGAAGGGATAAAAAAAACTTATAATTTTTTTGTTGGAACTTCCAACTTCCTCCTAAATAGTATAAATACGTTATTATTTAGGGCTTTAGCAATATCCGACTGTTGTTTAATTGGAGACTCTGAGAAAAAAAGGAAAATAGGAGGTCGCGCTCTCTCTCTCTCTTTCTGCTCTATGCTCTCTGCTCCACTTTCATTAATAATGGGGAAGCAGTAAGGGAGGAGGGAAGTTTGAATTTTAGCTGTGCTGAAAACGCTCAATTACAAGGATTAAATTGAGGAGTGTAAATGGGAAAGAGTGAGAGCAAAAAAATAGATTTCTAGAGAAATGGAGGAAAAACGGGAGCGGATAGAAAGCTGCGCTTCCCTACCAAATGACAAGAGAGAGGAAGGGCGAGAGGAAAAAACCGCAGAACGTTCAACATCCAACATCCCACATAAAATAAACTGCCACAAAAGTATCTCCCATAACAGCTCCTTTAAGTAAATTTATAAGTAAAATGGGAGATCACGTTGATGATCTACTTGTAAAACCTCCTCGGCATTCGCAGCTTCATCCATCCACCTTTTTTTCCTCTAATGCCTTCTGAACTGAGCACTTGCTCAAAAATTTTCGCTGGAATAACACCGAAAAAAATACTGCACCTCCTCGGCTCTGTCTCTTTCCCTCTGTAAGCTAGATTCCAAAAACCTTTTTTTACCCTCCTCCTCCTCCCTGGCCTGGCTACATTCCAGGAAATAATGTGAGCATAGGTTTAATTTGTTAATTTGATTAATTTCAACACACTAATGTAATTAAGGACTCGCTCTCCAGCCAACTCACAACTCACAACTCACTACTCACTGCTCACTCTCCCCATCACATTTTATTTTCTGCTGCCTTACTTATATACCCTCCCTTTCCTCCAAGTCTGGAGACTGGAGACTAACGTGTAGACTCTGGTTATTTTCGTTAATTATCAATTAGCGCGTGCACACACACATAGCACCTAGCCACCCTCGAATGGATACTTTTGCTCACAGGGATGCTAGCGGAAGTTGATCATTTTTGGTCACTCACTCCACTCCCTTGAATACTCGTATTTGGCGAGCTAGTTTTTGTGGTCTCATCCTTTTCCTGCCTGCTTCTTGTTATAAGCGGCTCTCGTTAAAAAATATCCCTGCTATTTATTCCCTGCTTTTAAAGAGACAGCAAGAAAAAAAAGTTTTAAAAAAATCTCCCGATTTTTTTCTCCCTCTTCTTTTCCAATCCCCACAACCGCCACAATCTCCTTTTCCGTTCCGGCTTAGTCCGTTTTTATATTTTCCTTGTCTCTTTCCTTTATTACTACAAGGAAGAAAAAAAGTTTTTTTTTCATCGGAAGTAAAATGTAAAAAGCAACAGCATTATCATCATCATTCATCTTTTTTCTCTGTTATCCTCCGCGCTTACGATTTTTTTACGCTTTACGGCGTAAGGGCAATATGTTGCGCGGCTGCTGCTGCTGTGCGACTAGCACTCACGGGCTGAATTTTTTTATATATGTTTTCCCTCCACAATCCGTGTGGAGGCTCGATGGCAAAAGCGGGAGTTGAGAAGGATCTCGAAAAAGAAAGAATATTTTTCGTTTCCCTTTCTCTAGGAGGAAAAGTGCCTGTTCCTATTATTTAGGGCCATTACTCATACACAAGTGAGGAAAAAAGAGGCCATTGGGAGTTATGAAAGATGCTCTTTAGCTCGTTTTACCATATATTTTTTTCCTTCTGCCCCGGCAACACTTGTCTCCTCCACGGATGACTTGGCATAAAGGCTTTTTACTTAATCTTTTACTGCTAATATTTAAAAAGAATGATGCTCTGGAAACAAGGACACTTTTGCTGGAGGAAGAGAGCATGTGGACATGCTCCAGTGTACGAGAAATAGATGTGGTGTGGGCTGAGTGCGTGTAAAAGAACGGCTTTCCGGTTTCTCTCAAGATGCTCTCTGAGATGTTCTGCTAAAGAAAAAAATATATATATCTCTTTTGAGGAAGACTTTCCCTTTTCTAATAACTTTTTGAGTTTGGTTGCGGTGTTTCTGGAGAAGAGGGCCCGCCTACAATCCGCCACTTTACGCGGAGCACGCTGATCATCATAATTATTCGACTCTTTTACGAGTGCGGGAAGCTCATGGCTAATTTACGGAGGGAGAAAGCAGAGGAAATTATATGAAAAAATTTTCCCTTTGATGAAAAACCGTGCTTGGAGGGACATGCTAATGAAATAATGAGTGGGAGTTGCTGGATTCCGGTAAAATGTGCCCTACTAAAAATGGGTTTCGAGAGCTGGTGTGGTATGCTCTGAGAGAAGGCTTGGAAAAATGTGCAATTTTTCACAAAGAGGAGGAGGGAAAATGCAGAAGAAGTTGGTCTGTCATTATCAGCTGGAAACGGGCACTTGTTCTCACGACAAGCGAGCGTTATAAGTGCGAAGGGATAATTTTTTTGCGAGAAAACTATNCTTGGAAAAATGTGCAATTTTTCACAAAGAGGAGGAGGGAAAATGCAGAAGAAGTTGGTCTGTCATTATCAGCTGGAAACGGGCACTTGTTCTCACGACAAGCGAGCGTTATAAGTGCGAAGGGATAATTTTTTTGCGAGAAAACTATAAGTTAGCTTTTTTTGGATGGTCGTAGATTGAAAAGAATGGGATAAGCTGAGCCAGTTATTTTTTTTAAAAAAATAGCGAGGAAAACCATGGGCCGTAAGTTAGGCCGTTTTCCTAGAAAAGTGCAAATAATTTTTTTTGGGGATGATGAAACAGAAAAAGAATCTATTTTTGGGATATGTCCGATAAAAATGAGATTTTTTAGGCTGCTTAAACATAAGTTAAGCCGTTTTCCTAGAAAAGTGCAAATAATTTTTTTTGGGGATGATGAAACAGAAAAAGAATCTATTTTTGGGATATGTCCGATAAAAATGAGATTTTTTAGGCTGCTTAAACAATTTTGAGGGGATGAGCTCCCTAACGGTAACGGTGCAGTGTCCGAAATGAGGGTAGAATAGACAGGGATCTGAAAGCGATAGAGATTGATTGGAGATTTGGAGCTAGATTTTTGGAGGCGCAGCTGATGTAAAAAAGAAGGCACGATGGAGTGAGCGGTTTTTCTCAACGAGGAAAATAAAAAAAAGAAGCCAACTTCCCCTACAAAATGATCGTTATAGGTACCCAGGGAGTGAGGGGAAATCACCTTGAATTTTTCTTCGGAGAGTGCAAAATAGAATAAAAAAAAGCGTAGTACACCATCAGGCTACAATATCACCATTTCCACAAAAAAAATGTTGAAAAAAAATACGTAGCCGCATCACATACAAAATAGCCCGAGTGGAAATGGAAGGTGAGCGGGAAAAAAAGGGGAAAAAATATATTGTGAAATGTCACATGTACGTATTGTTATTGTTATCAGGGAGGGAAGGTGGTTAAGGTGGGATACACTGGGTGAAAAAAAATATGCAGAGCATCAGCATAAAGTTCAGCTGTCTTATCTGTTGCCTGAGAGGAAAAAAAATGTGGAAAATGTGTACGGAAAGTTAGTGAAAGTAGCAGGTTGTGGAAGAGTTAGGAAGATTCAGGAAAAATGGCTGCAGCGGGGAATAAAAAAGCGCATTTTGGATCTCTCCCTCTCACTCACTCACCAATAAATATAACAATTTTGCATGTAAAACGGATGTAAAATGTATGATGATGAGCCTCCTTACGGCACATGCTATTTCTCACAATAGATTTTTTTTGGAGGGAAAGAGCGAGAAGAAATACAAAAAAAATGGGAGGGATAGTGTGTGTGGCTGTGCTCCAGCTGAAGGGTTGATTTTTTTTGTCATTGCGTTAGGAGAAGTTAGGAAAAAAGAAAATTTGGTTTTTGAGGAAAGGTGGCGATGTGAAAGGAATACGCTCGTGGAGGTATGGAGGAGCATCAGGAAGAGATTTTGGACATTTAATATATATATTTTTTTCAATCTTCCCCTTCCGTTTTCGACGCTCACCTTTTTTTTGTTTTAGGGAGAAAAGTCGGGGTGTGCTGGAAGAGTGTGCATTTTGTTAGTTTTTGTGTGTGCTCTTGGGATGGAGATTATGTGAAAAGATTTAAATTCATGGAACATGGAAAAAGGATTTGCATGTTTGATGGTTTCCAGCACACACATCCGCAACTTTAATGAGCATATTTATTTAGTTCGACAGCTTGACTCATTTTCTACCTTTTTTCTGTGCTCGTTGCGGACGAGAAAAAGGAGCGAAGTGTACGGAAAGGAATGCAAAAAGGTGGATGTGGATGTGGACGTAGACTTGGATGTGGAGGAGAGGGAGAGGAGAGCGTTTTGAAAAAAATGGATTCCTTCTTCTCCTCTGAATTACTCCAACTACATGCTAATGACGGAGGAGGGATGGGTGGAGGTGGAGGAATGTGGAAAAAGGTTTTTTTGATAATGTGCTTGGCCCGGTTTTTGCTGGGAGGAGAGAAAGGAAAAGAAAAGAGATTGTGCCTTTCCTCTTTTAATTTATGTGCAGTAGTCATGAACCATGACGAGCTGATTAAAAGGAAAGAGTGATATTAGTTCCAATTTTATTTTGAGAGGTCTCCAGTTAAATTAATTGGGATGTTGCTATCTCCATAATATTGATTTAGGGAGGGATGCTGCGTGGACGGAAGGCGCGGAAGTCTACAATTTTTGGTTTAAAAAAGGAGTTAAATTTTTAAAGGAAGATGGTCTAAAAATTTCAATTTTATTTATTTTTTTTTGTAGATTCGCTGGTGGAATGGGAACAAACAAGTGGGAGCAAATGGAGGTGCCGGCACAGCTTTTCTGGTCTCGGAGTCGTTTCGGTGGGAAAGAGGGAACTCGTCGAATCGGTCATCTTCTGGAGGTGGAGGAGGAGGAGGGAGCCGAAACATGGGAGAGTTTCCCACACTCTCCCTTTCCCAGGGGAAGAGTGGAAGGAACCAAATGTCACTTGGTGGTACAGTTGGCATCAAAACTTCTAGTCTCGTTGTGGTAAAGACTACGCCACGTGATGCGGGCACGTACAGTTGTAAAGCGGAAAGTCGTGCGGGTTCCGTTACAGCTAATTATACTCTGGTAGTGGTACAAAACAAGGCTGAGCAGCTCACAGGTAAGCTACTGAAAAACAAAGTGCACTCAACTGTTTATAGCTTATTCACCCCAAAATATGTACATTTTGAGGAAAAAGCCAAATAAAAAAAATCCAAAGAGAATCGGTAAATAGAAGCCTGGCACACTCACTACGCACACAATTTCCATATCTCAAATATTTTTTGAAGGAATACGAAAAAAAAACTTTTCAGCTTTTGGTTTGCAATTTGCAATACCAAAAAAATGTGAGTTTGCCCATGTGCTCATAGTAGAGCCCCACTTAAGTTGTTTTTATCCCGTGTAGGGCGTGGAAATGCAACATGCTAGAAAAAAAACGGATAAGGAGAGGTGTAAGTGGCCCTGTCAAGAAAAGGAAACAAAACTCTAAGCGGCCTACTCTCTATGTAACTACAAACATTATACCTTTGCACCTTTTATTTTGGAATCCTCCAAACCACGGGAATAAAAAAAGGATCTGTTGAGGCGCTAGTGTCATTTTTACGCTTTGCATTTTATTTTCCTTTCTGGTCCCTTTTTCGCACCATTTTTATTCTGTAAAAAAGTGGAAGCAGCTTTTTTTTCCAGCGGACTAAAAAAAATCCGGCTGCTCTACAAAAAATACGGAGTGTACAAACTACGGAGTGAATAGTTAAAACAGAGTCTGGAAGGGAAAGTGAGAAGGAGGCTCACTAATTCCATTAAAATTTATATGGAAAACTGGCTCCATTTTTTAGAGGGAAATTTTCCTATTCTGCGAGTCGGATTTGTGTCCCTTTCCAGCGTGGATATTCTGCTGGAACGTTTTATAGTTTTTGGGATTATGCTTTTCTCTCTGGGACTGGAATGGAACTTGGAAGTGGGGACTGTTACGCATTATCTACCTATCTGAGTTCCGTGTGAAGAGACAAAAGTTAGAGAGTTATTATCTGAGTGTGCGAGTGTGCTGATACCTTAATATAATTTCGTTGTAATTACTTCTCTTTCAGAGCTGTTTCCATTGCACCACTTCCCCCTCAAACTTCCTCTTTGTTCCTCCGAAAATTTTAGTCTGAGAGGGAAAAAGGGAGAAAAAAGCGCTAACAAGAGTAACGCACAAAAACCGACGAGGAAGTGTATCCTTTTCTAACCCAAATCAATTTCCCCCGCGAGTTATGGTTATGGGTGCAAGTAGCGAAATAACTAGAGTCACTCGCAGCTTGGAGGAGATGCTCTCACACGTGCTGAAAGTCGGATGTCGGGCTGTGGCTTGAAATTAGTGCGTTTCAGTGCTTAGGGCAGAAGCATAGCAAAATTTTTTGGAATGGGAAATTCGCAGAGTTGAAAAGAGTTCACTTCAGTGTTTTTTTTTGCATTTTATGACACCCGATTTTTTCCCCAATTAGTTCACGCCAGTGTGTTTAGAATAATGGGCAATTACACTAAAAAAATTTTTTTTTTGCTGGAGTGGAGGACATATATAACTGGAATGGGAAATGATTATAGCGATTGATTTCCCTCCACTACTCTTTTCCAGAGTATATTTTGCTGGAGAGGAAGAGAAAAGAAGCAGGTTTAACTTTTATTATTCTGCAACAGCAAAAAAATATGAAATAGGAGGGAGCACACACATATGCTATGTACTTCTACGGAGGATAGAAGAGCTTCTCCCAAAAGAGAAAAAAAAGGTGGCCTAGAAATGAATGAGAAACCATTTCTTTCATATTTAATGAGCAAAAAAAAATTTTTTATCCAGGCGGACTCAAAATTTCTAACTTTTTGATAAGCTTGTGTGTCCCGCTCCTCTACTTTTCTAACTCCCTTCCAGATTATTTACTTCAACTTTCATTATTAGCTTTGCCTAAGGTATAAAAATTTTTTTTTCTCTTTTAAACATGATATGAATATGAGATGACTAGCGCCATTATGCGCGGATAATGGGAGTGACGCGGGAATAAGCACGCCCTTCACTATATATTTTTACTCCGCTCTAGCTTAATTTCCAGCCTGCACACCACGACCACACTCTCCGCGAAATACTTTTATTTGCAATTCAAAAGCCACTTACCCATTTCCCATTTTTTGGGCTGGTCAGCCCCAAAAAAAAAAGACTCATTTAGGAGAGCGCTTCGGCACATGCTACATCAGTTAATGTACTAATCAAGTAAATACTCATTTTTTTAAAAAGAAAAAAAACTGTACCGTTTTCCCATATCACTGTTGAGTGTAGACTGTAGTGCCCTCTTTACTTGGAGTCTTGGAGCAGCCATCTAAGCCCTTTTTAGGCTCCTTCCTGTAAAGGTACATGTCCCACTTGTTTTATTTTCTCCAGCTCCACTTTCCACTATCTCTGCCATCATCACCTGTTAAAAGAAAGACAAATAAAAGAAACGGGACATGTTGAACAAACCCATTCATGTTTACTAAAGAACCGCAACAAGCCATCGTTACAGACGAGTATAGCTAATTCCCTGGAATAAAAATAAAAGAGAAACCGCACACCGGCTCACGCACACCGGCTCTTTTTTTTACTATTTCTGGTGACAGCGAATAAAAAAAATGTAGAAAAAGAGCCTCCTCCTATGAAAAAAATGTTCAACAGAGGTAAAGTTATAGCACCTATTAGAGCATGAGTAAATAGGGTGGCGTGGAGGCAAACTCTCTGGAAAGGAGGGGAGCACAGCTGAAGGTGAAAAAAATATTTTGACTCTGTTTTTATGTGCTCATGTCCTCTGTTTTCTCTTCAGCTTTACACAATTGTTTTTATTTTCGTTTCTCTGCTAAAAATGAGTCTATCCTTCTAGATATCCTTTTTATGGCGCATTTCCACACAAAAAAAAGAATTTGTTGTGGAGAAGGAGAAAAAAGTATATAAAAAAAACTTGAATTGTTGTGTAGGTTAGATGATCCCCCTATATAGTGTGCATTTTGGAAGAGGTAGGCGCAATAATAATTTTTTTTGGTGAAGCCTTAAGGGAAACGGTAAAAGCTTTGGGAAAAATGATCTGGAAAAAAAGGAGGAGGAGGAGGATGAGAAGAGAAAAAGGAAAAAAATGTATAAGGATATAGCTGGACTAGATATATATTTTTCACTTTTTTTGTAGCTGGAAAAATAGATGTAAAAGCGTTTATATGAAGAAAAAAAAGGGAGAAAAAAGTAAGTGAATAGAGAACAGTTATTTTTTTAGCTGCTCCTGCTCCATCTCCTCTGAAAATAAGTAGCTTTTTATTTGGCTATTTTCCACTACGGTGGTGGTGGTGGTGGTGCGGAAAGGTATGGATGGTGGTGAGGACGTGAATAGAAAAAAAAGGTGTAAAGGAGAGATAGGCACGTTTCAGGGATAATAAGAGAAACATGCAATAACGAAACAAGGGAGAGCGGGAAAGTACAAAAAAAAGTAAGGAAGACTATCGCGGAACTTATTTCTCTTATTTTGAAAGTGAAACTCTCATTTACAATTTTTTTTCTGGCGATCTTCCCTTCACTCACTAGATATTTTTTTTCCTTTTCAAGGTACAAAATGCGTTATTGGCTCGTAACAGGAAATAAAATGCATGGTGAAGGGCATGCCACTTTCCACAATATCCTTTCTTTAAAAAATAATTCCGGTGTCATTACATTGCAAAAGAGAGAGAGGCGAGGGGGAAAGTTCACAAAAAATAGTATAAAAGTGGTGGGCAATGAACACATTTAAAAAAAGGAGCTTTTACCGCTTCACCTTGAAAAGAAGGAGGAAGAGGAGAAGAGAAAAAAATATATTTGTCCGAGAGAAAAGAAAAAGATGCTATTAGGAGGATGATGATGGGAATGATGACGAGCTAGAAAAAAAAGATATTTTTGCTGGAAGAATATGGGGAAAAAAGGCGAGGAGCATTTTTTAGGTATTATGGTAACTACATTTTTACTGGAGAAAAAAAATGTAAAGTACGACATGGCATGGCATTTTACCACATACAAAGTTATTTTCCCTTTTTTTTCGAGGCTCTTTCTTTCCAGCCAGTTTAGCCGACGAGAAAATGTGTGTAAATGTGCATGTCCGTGTGTTTTGCTAATGTTTGGGAAAAGGTATAAAAAGTGCCATTTAGGCCTATAATAAAAAGAGTATGTGCCTAGTTAGTATTTTTTTCGGGGAGCTCATTCCCAGAGAGAAAAATGGCTTGTTATAGTTTAGGCGAGTAGACATGCACAATCTTACACTGGAAAAGGAGGAGCGTCTTAAGTCATTTTCATTTCCGAATTGAGAGCTAGGCACGGAATGGGCTTTCTATTGTGATATGCGTGCATAGTTAAAGTAAAAATGGTTTTTTTGGGAAGAGGAATTTTTAAGGTGGACTGGTCGAAAGGAGATGCGTTTTAAAATTAAAAAAAAATATTCTGAGTTTTCAATGTCCGAGTGCAAAAAAAAAAAATTTTCTTTTGGCTTTTTGTTTCAAAAAGGGTAAGTTTTTTGGGTGTAAATAGTTGTGAGAAAGGCGTGAATGGAAAGTTTGGGAAATGATCGGGAAAAGGGATTTAAAGTTTTTGGAGGAGGAAAACTATTGTGATATGCGTGCATAGTTAAAGTAAAAAATGTTTTTTTTTGGGGAAGAGGAATTTTTAAGGTGGACTGGTCGAAAGGAGATGCGTTTTAAAATTAAAAAAAAACATTCTGAGTTTTCAATGTCCGAGTGCAAAAAAAAATTTTTTTTGGCTTTTTGTTTCAAAAAGGGTAAGTTTTTTGGGTGTAAATAGTTGTAAGAAAGGCGTGAATGGAAAGTTTGGGAAATGATCGGGAAAAGGGATTTAAAGTTTTTGGAGGAGGAAACGTAACCGTGAACTGGATGAGTTATGATGTGCTACTTTTCTGTGCACACTTCTGTTTTGGGGAAGCTGTCAGGATAAAAAAATAGTGTGATCTCAGCAGAGTTTGCAGATAACTGTGAACTGGATGAGTTATGATGTGCTACTTTTCTGTGCACACTTCTGTTTTGGGGAAGCTGTCAGGATAAAAAAATAGTGTGATCTCAGCAGAGTTTGCAGAGTAGTGAGGATGTTTAATTTGCGCGGGGAAAATGGCCTTGCAGAGTTTTAGAGGTGGCCTAATATATGCAAGGATTATTAACAGAGTTTTTGGACAGTGGAAAGGGTGTGTTTGGGTACTAAACTAAATAGCTGAAAATGGATAGAAAAAATATGGAGTCTTCCTTCTCCGTGCTCGTCTCTGGAGGAAAACTTAATTCCAGCGGAATGAATGACATGGCGGTGTTAAACGATTACTAGCGTTATAGGAGCATAAGATAAGGAGAATAAAATGGCGCTTTTGCTTTTGCCTCCTATTTTCCAGTGCTCCCTTTTAGAGGAAAGCGTAGAGCCAGCAAAACAAATTTTTTTTGAGGGGAAAATGAAGTTTCGGGGAACGAAGCGGAGCGCCAGTATTATTTTTTTTGAAGATATTTAGATGGAGGAGCAATAAGTATGCGCCGCTGCCATCGGAGTGTACGGTGAAGAGTTGCTAATGCCGTAAAATGCTTATTCCACACTTATGCCTTTTCCTCTTTTTTAGTCCTTCTTGTCATCATATCATATCGCAGGGGGATAGTGGAGCTGATTCTAACAAGATTTTCTCCAGAACTGAGAGAGAAAGTGTTTGGGAAAATTAGGGAAAACATTTCATTTCCCGTTTTCCTATGGAAATGAGGGAGAAAATGTGAGCGGCAAGGAGACAACACGAGAACACACACGCCGCGTCTTAGTCTTCAGACGTGGAGTGCCCGTAATGGCCATTGTTTTTGTTCATAATTGATGATGAAGAACTGTCAGAGTCTCACTCGGAGGACAACTGCGCTCCCTCCTCACAACAGGAAAGACTGTTTTCCCCATGGATTGCAAAAAAATATGTATATATGTGTGTAGGCTACTGCCACTGCTCCGATTTTTTTATTATTATTTTCCTCTGACTTTATCGAACTTTGTTTCTAGACTTGACTATGAGGGTGATGAAAACAGCTGAAAATAGTTCGGGAAATGGCACATTTTCCCTCCAGTTTTACTTAAATAAAGAGCCAATTGACAGATTTGCATTGGAAGAGCGGCTCTACTCATCGTCGTCGTCGTCACACTTTTCTCCACTACTACTCCTTTCCAGAGTAAATATGGTTGTGTGCTTTTCCCATCCTCCTTCAAAATTTCCCAATTTCCCATTTTACCGAAAATCGCTCCTTCTCTTGGAATCCAATGGCCTCTTTTCATTTCCAATGACATCTGAGCTGAGTGAGCTTCCCGGTGACAATGACTACTTAGTCATAAATTGGATACATGAGCTTTAATTACTCCCCCATTTAGTTTTATGTACTTCCCTATTTTATTCCTTTCAGGGGAAACTAAAAAAAATAGTTTTACTTTCACCTCCTTCTCCACCATTCCTCTCCGTGTCCTTGTTTTCCATTCTACTGTGTCAATAAAATGAGGAATTTAGCTTTTTCCCTGGGCGCTCTTACTCAAGACCTACATTTTCAGAGTTTTTTTTGGGAAGAGTGAAAAAAAAACTTTTTATTTCTTTCCTTTTTTCAAGGGAGAAATATAAAAAAAGGAAAGTTCGCTCCTGCTGGAGAAAGGAAAAAAGGAGAGCTGTTTTTCTTTGGATGTATGTCTGATGTTTGGAAAGTTCCAGTGACAGCTTTTTTTTCTTTTTCTCTCTCTCTCACTCCGCTTCCGTCTTTTGTCACTTTACTCTCACTTTTTATCCTGATGCATATTTGATAGAGACACCGTTTTCCAGTTGACTTAGTTCAGGAATGAAAACTATTTTTATTAGTAGTGCTGCCAAGAAGTGTTGAGGGTGTTGGACGGAAAAGGAGTTGTCTAACTTAATTTATACGAGAAGAGTGCAGAGTTTCCTATTTTTCATTTTGGACTAAGGAAAGGCTCCACATTTGAGATGGGGAAGGAGAGAAAAAATAAACTTTTTTTAGCTTTTGCATGCCTGCTAAAATCAAACACTGGTTTTCAATGAGAAAAATAAATTTCGAGGGTGTCACTCCCAATTTAAGAGTTTTCCCTTCAGTGTGGCTCATTATCTTGAAGAAATGTCGAGCTTGGTGTCGACGACCTTTAGTCAGAAAAAGTTTTTTTTTATTTGGAGAGTGAGTGAGCGGGAAATTTGGGATAGTGGTATAGTGGAGGGGGAAAAAGTAGTGCCAAAAAAAGACGGGGAGGCTGCCATCTCACCCAACATTATGATTATTGAGAAATGCAGCCAAGGCCAGGAAAATAAAAAAATGGGGAATGTCTGTAGCCACAATTTCGCGTAATGATGTCTGGGCTATGAAAAGATGGGATTTTTTGCGAGAAGAGATAGAAAATTGTGACGTGACGTGGCGGTCTCCGTTTTTCGGATGCAGGGGATGTGATATAAAATAAATGTGATGCAAAAAATGGTTATTTATTTGGTGTTTCAGGTCGCTTCCTGCTGTTTGGAGCGGTGCTGGCTGCCTTACTCACGCTGGTGGTTTCGCTGCTTTTGGTGTGCGTCGTGTTTGGAAGTAATCGACGGCACTACCAATCCTCACGTATTTCGACTGATGATAAGCTGGAATTGAATCACGTCGGTGGGACCCAGCTACTCGGGCAGAATGGTGGGAACGTACCCCTGATGGGAAACCATCACAACTCCCACCACTACAACCACCGCCAGCATCCATCCAACCATAACGGTGGTGGGGCGACTACTGTGACCACCACCAACAATATTTTAAGCAAGAGGACAATGTCCAACGGGGACGGGAACTGTGGAGGCGGCGGGAGTGATAAAAGTCGGGAGTACAAAGCACTCCCGACAGCGGATCCTGACAGCTCCTCCGATATCGAGAATAATGACTCGGAACCAGAGGAGAAGGACGAAGTGGACCAAGACGACGACAGTCCCCCTCCGATTCCCACGACAACCACTACTGCAATTGTAGTGAATACTGGAGGGAGTACCAGCTCCAGGAAGATTGGAGAAGGGAAGGAAAGCCAGGTTGCTGGTAGATCGGGTGTAGGGACGCTTCCCCAGCAGCAGCAGCAGCAGCAGCAGCAGCAGCAGCAGCAGCAGCAGCAGCAGCAGCAGCAGTCCCCGTACGTAATGTTCCTGCCCAATAAGCAGCCTCCTCCGCCACATCCGCACCAGCACCATAACCAGCCGCAGCAAAAGAAGATCCAGCAATGCGGGGAAACTAAGATCGGAGTGATTCTCCCCGAAGAGAAACTCGACACAGGTCACTCTTCCGGTGGGATGGCAGCAAGAGCAGAGCTGGCATCAGATGTAGGAGGTGCAGCTGGCTTCTCTAACTGTCAATTGCCTCCTAAACAGCAGTACACTGATAAATATCCCGACTTAATTGACGAGAACATGTCGCTCAGCTCTGATTTCGCGAGTCTTCCCCGACAAAACAAAAACCGTCAGCAGAAGCACCAGCCCCACCACCACCTCCCACACCAGCAGCATCATCTCCATCACCATCTCCCCTACAAACCGCCGCACTACTCCCACCCGAAACAGCATCTTACTGATGCAACGTAAGTCTTTATTGCTTCCTCTCTAATAGCTGCATTTTAGCCAAATATTTAGCCAACCGAACAAGCTCACCCTTATTCTTCTCATCCACCATTTTCCCCAAATATCTTAATACTGCCCAGGATTATCCTGCAAAAATTGTGTATCTCATTGTCGCTCCAGAGCCGGCTTAAATAGTCGTCTGGGACGCTGAAATGGGAAAGGGACACACATTACAAGTCTCCAACATATTTTTTATGAGGGTCGTTGATGAACCTTGTCGGATGAAGCTCATATGTCACTAGATATATATTTTTTGCACGAGACGAATCTCCTTTTTTTATTTCTTCCTTTCCCCACATCACTCCCATATTTTCCTCTCATGTCGACAAATTTTCTTCTTCTTTTTTTCTCTCCTTAAACCCTTTCCCAAATAAAACAGTCTGGTCACCCTACACGACTTACACCACCAAAAGGAAAAAAAAACTTGAGATAGAATTGTGCTTTTTTTTCTTAGGGAAGTTACCGAATGGGTTTTCTTCTTGTTCCCAAAACTACATAACTGGAAACATGATGGTGGTGGTTGTATAGTTGTAGTGCCATTACGAATATTTTTTTTTCTAACTTGTTTCTGATGGCGATAGCGATCATGTCTTATATTTCCTTTTTTCTCCTTTTTTGCGAAATGTCTTCCAAGTGAAATGCATAAGTAGTCGTTATCCCGTCTTAGTTCTTTTTTTGCAACAGTGCCGTGCAAAGAAAAAAGGCTGTGTGCTCCCCACACACACAAAAAACTATTTTTTATGTCTCTTTTTTACGATATTGTCTTGTGGAAGTCAAAAGGCCATATGTGGTGCTAGTGAAAGAAAAAAATGCTCTTTTTATTCCCCCTATTTACCTACACGTCACGGTTTGTACAGTAATAACGGAGTAATTTTATACCTTTTTTTCATCTACAAACAGTATCGCACTCGCAATCACAATGCACTTTCCATTTTCGCTGGGCTAGTAAAGTAAAAAACGGATTTTTTTGCATGCAAATTTTTTTTTTGGGCTTTTGCATTTTAGGTTCACTAGTGTTCTCCGGATAATACAGTTTGTTTAGTATTTTTTTGCAATTGTAGTTTGCAAAATTCCTCTGGGAAAGGAGCTGCCGCTGTATAGCTCTGTAGAAAAAATAGAAAGTATTTTTCCCTGCGGACCCTTTCCTTCTATTGATGCTGAGGTAGTCGACAGGTGGAAATGAGCTAGTGCGATGATAAAATTTATTTTTTTGTATGCTGATTTCACGTATTTCCTTTGTTTTGTTTTGTGTGGAAGTAGCACATTTCCAACTGAAATGGAAAATGTTGAAAGACCTTCAGATTTTATTCCAAACAAAAAGAATGTAGTAAAAAAGTTGATTTATTTTCATTCCACTAGAGCGCACAATGCCCCTGAAATAAAATGAGGATGGAAGTAAATTTTTATATAGGTATTTTGTTTGGAAATGGGTTCCTATAAATTTTTCCCCCCATTCCCAAGTAAAATGGGGAGGGGAGCGGTGGGAAGAGTGACGTTTATTTTCTCTCACATGTCAAAACCACCACAAAACTAGGGCGAGAATTCGAACTCCTGAAAAGAGGAAGAAAAAAGGGGCGTGTGGGTCTAGCTTTCGGTAAAATTGCAAAAAAATATAATGTCGCTGTGTGAGTCGTGGCGAAAAAAATATCTACATCTGGATGAAAATGGTTACCAGTCGAGATTCCAGAAAAATGTTTTTATTTCGCCCAGGTGAGCTGATTAGAAGAAGACTCCTCTTCTGCCAAGCAAACGGCAAACAAGGAGTAAAGTTACGCGGTGAAATTCAAAACTTGACATTCCAAAAATAATAATATTATTATGGCGGATTCCTGAAAATAAGCTGCTAAAACAATGTTAACAAGCAGTAAAGACAGAGAGAATAAAAAATAGCGGGAAAAATGTTTCCAGTGTCATTTTCCTTCCGTGAAGGGTATCATCCATTTCGCCAGTGGGAGTGCTCATTATTGTATTCTGCCTAATAAAAAATATATTATTTTAGCCAAAGGGAAAAAACCGCATTCTCGGCAATATGGAAATTTAGGGTGGGCTTTGCATGCAAAGTATAAATTTTTCGGGGCAATGTGCTACAAACTACGCACGTCCCCCGGGGAAATGCGTTTTTGTGTTTTCCTTCAGTGCAAAAAACTTCCTTTTGGAGGGGGACGAAGCCAGCAATAAGCTGCTGCATGAACAAGTATTGCGATCCCTTTTCCCCAAATTTTTTTCAGTGACGGAAGTTATTGATTAGCTGAAAATTAGTGGTTGTGTGGCTGCAGCTTTTATGCGTATATATTTCTGTTTACTGTTTACACACCGCTTTCTCTAATGAGCTGTATAATTACTCAACTATTTACTTTGCCGGCGGGAGAGAAAAAAAGGAAAATAAAAATTTTCCAGAAAGCTGAAATAGGCACTTGTCCCGCTTGTTTTTCTTTACATTTTTAAGTTCCTAAGAATTAGTTTATGATTATAGAGTAAAATGTATTTAGTGGAGGGAAACCGCAAGTAGGAGGAAAAAGTATTTTTGGTGTTGGAGCGTTGGATCGCTGGAGGCGAAATGTTTAATTTTTGAAGAAGTTTGTGAGGAATACTCAAATGTGCAGTAAACAACAACGGAGATTCGATGATGGTTTTTTGTCGGGGTATTTTTGGGGGAATTTGAATGATAAAAGGAATTTGGTGGATGTGGAGGGAATGCCACAGTTTAGCGCTGAAATGTAGGGAAGAATGCGGAATGGGAAGTGGATTTTATATTGGGGTATTTTTTGGTGTTGCAGTCGCGGCTATTTCCATCGGAGGAATAACTCGGACAGTCAGTCACCACTGCTGTCACGGTCGTATGGGAACTCGACAGAGAAGATGACGTCCAGCGGGATTTCGATTTTGAGCAGTAGTAGTACAGAGAGTTCGTACATGTCGGGGGGATACCAGGCGCCTCCGTATACTATAAGTCAAGGTCATCAGTATCCTCCGTCCTCGTCCCACTACAGGGGAGGAAGCAGTGGAGGAGTGTACAAAGGACTTCCCTCGACCAGCTTCCATAACCAGAGTCATAGTCCGTTTGCGTCGAGCTACAGCTCCAACTATCCAACACGCCACAGGCTCAGCATGCCCACATCCCCGGTGCACGACCACTACTTCATGGATAGGGCTGCGCCATCGGTGGGAACTCTCCGGCATCACAGCGGAAGTCACGACGAGGGGAGAAATGGGCTTTTGAGCCCTGTCGACTCAGCACTTCCCATTGTGAGAACGGCAAACTCAGGTCCAGTTGGCTCTGCATCCAACGTCAGCTATGACTACCATGCCGCCCAGCTCGCCGCGTTTCTGGAGGAGTATCGACAACTCCAATTAGAGCTGATGAGGATGAGTGCGAGTCTCCAGCATGGTGGAGTGCCACCAGTGGGTGGTGGAGCTGGGCCTAGTAGCGCTGTCGGAAATCTCCAGCAAGGAATTAACTCTCCTCCGTCGGAAAGCTCCAGCCTTGGCAATTCCAACTCAATTAGTCCGATCGTCCCCTCTTCCGGGCTTGGGCTGATGCATGACATATCAGTTAACGTGAATAATGCGGGAATGCTTTACAAAACGGGTAATAGCACCCAGGGCTCCTCTCCGCAGCAACAGCATCATCAGCTTAAGTCAATCCTCAAAAATCCTCAGAACTCCGGCAACAACAACAACTACGTGACATGACCACGCAGTGCTACTCTCACCCCGAATCTAAAAGGCCGTTACTTTTAGTCGGCCTAATTAGCAACAAAGGTTTCGTGTGCAAAAGTAAATCTTAATGGTCCAATTAACGGAAAAAAAACTTGAGCAGGATTTTCTTCTTTTACTTAAGAAGACAAATTTATCTAAGATATATTGTTACCAATATAAAAAAAGAATTTTTAGGCATTTTTGTCACCAAATAAATTTCGAAAAAAAAAAATATTCTCATGTTTTGTGTAACCTAGCAAAAAGGTACTATAAATATATGATACTTGTGAAGCTTTTCGATGGAACGTTAATGCAAATTTATGGTATGAAAGGAAACCAAATGAACTCAAAACTTATGTACTGTTGCGCAACTAGAGAGAAAGAGTCTATATATTGTGAAAATAAAACTGTGAAAAGTGACTGTTTGTCATCAACGTGAAATTGGTACATTGTCAGTTTTTATTCATTTTCCCTTTCTCATAAATTAGAAAAGGGCATGCAGCCCCTCACAAGAAACGTTTTATTTTTCTTCAAAGCATTCATCCTTACTTTATAGTTTCTGTCATTTCCCAATTATTTAGCAAATGAGCTTGACAAACAAGAAAACGAGCCACTCTCAGCTTGTTTTCTTTTTCTCCGAAATAAAATCACAAAAAATCAAGTTGAGTGCCTTAATGGCCAATTTTGGAAATTGCGTTTATGCAAGCAAATGAGGGTTTCTCACAGCATCGTGACTGTGACATATTAGCTTTGATTTCGAATACAAATTACACTTAAAATTAGATCGATATACATGTTTTGCAGAAACGAGGATCTGCTCGCAGAATTCAAGACGTTCTTTATATTAGCGTTTAGCCATCCAAAATAAAGTCCGTCACGGGAGAAGGAGAAAAAAAAACAAAAAAATTCTCTTTCCTTCATTACATCACTGGTAACTGGTAAAAGTGGAAGTCACAGATTAAAAAGTAAATTACAAGGACATTTTTTTACAGCACGGGGCCTGACTAAAGAGTTGAACATTTTCCACTAGCACTATTGTAATATGTACACTGTTCAAGTAATGCTATCTCTCCTCCACAATTACAAGTTTAAACATGGTGCACGTGCAAATTACATTATTTTTTATACTTTATAGTCAATCCAGTATTTATATTTTTATCACAGTCTTAGTCTCAATAATAATGTCTTATAGTATTTCGATTTTTAAAAACGTGCACATGCTACGCAAAAACGATATTTTTTTTCAAATTCAAAGCTCTCTCTTTTGGTAACTTTTGAGGCTCACAAAACAAAGTTCCTGCAGCGTCTCCTTACAATATCGCAATACAAGAACTCAGCTATTGACAAGATATTTTTCAAAAAAGTGCTTAAAGTCAAAACTGGCGCACAAATTTTGTTTATAAAAGGCATGCTGAAACCGTAATTAAAGTTAGGGTGGCATGAATAGACTACACTTTGAGTTTAGTTTTAGTAACCCTAAAAGTTAAAAATGACTTGACCTGTCTAATTTTGTTTAAGTTCACTGGAAATTTTTTTCCTCTCCAGTGCGGTATGTACATGACACTTTTTAAGGCTTACTCATGCAATTACCTTATAAAGCAGATTATCATAGTTCTTATTTCAACTAGGTTCCCATTAAAATTTAAACTATAGTTTTAATTTTACCCGGACGATTTAAGGTGCCAATGGTTTCGGTTCTTTCAAGTTGTACTAAAAAGTTTTTTTCCCATATAGCTTTAGTAAATATATAGGAATTCTCTGGCAGCTATACTAAGACGGATTTTAGTAGGACGAGGATCATTTATTTCCAGGCTGGTTTTTTTGGTTTGATTTTCCCCTCTCCATCAAACGTCTAGTCAATCCCTTTTGTGAGAGAATGCTCCAAGATGATATCATAATCATCGAGGGCAAGTAGAACTTGAACCATGTCTTGAAGCAAATCAGGATTACGAAGGAAGGAGTAATCCTCATACATCTGACGAGTTATATCCAGATTAGCCATGATTTGAGGTAGTCGAGGTAGCAAGTGTTCACTGTAAAATAGATGAGAAAATTGCACGTCAGTTTTACGATTACGCCACGCCATTCTCCTTCATAAACTCCGAAATTTGAAGATTATTCTCACCGTGCTGCTAGACAAATGAACAACTGAAATTTCCCGTCCTTTCCCAAACTGCTTGCCTGGAAGTTGATTTTTCGAATTAGTTCACAGTAAAGGCTTACATTCACAACATGCTCGCTTGACCCGCTCCCATCATCGTTAACAATGATAAGCTCAAAATCCTCATTGGTAACCTTACGTCCAAATGCTTCCTGGACTTTCACTGTCAGTACGTCAAAGAGACACCATTAATAAAACTCCTAGCATGTAGCTTTCTCTCAGCAGTGACAGAATTTTAAAATAACTAATACCAAAATAGTCCCAAAGGTAAATATTCTTTCCGAATAGCCGAGTCGACTTAAATCCAAAGAAGAAAACTTGTTCAAGCGCGCTTACTAGTCCATTATCACCGCACAACAAGACCGTAAGGCTTCCACGATCCTTTTCAGATTGAAAAAAGTACTTGACAATTTTATTAACAGCGTCGCCTGCAAGAAAAGATAAGTAGGATGATTATGAGCAAGCACAAAACATACGAAAAATCTTTAGGTTAACTCTGATATTTCAGAGAAACAATTTTCTTTCAAAAGGTTGACCCACTTAAGCCTTCCTGAATCTCCGAAGGTGTCAGCCTACTTTCATACGGTTTTCGCGGAACACTTGGACTTCGAGCACGTGTGGGCGTTCTCATTCGAGAATCTGTTGGACACTCATCTCCTTCAATGTTCGGCTCTCCAACTAACAACCTTTCAGTCGATCCATCATCAATATCTCTTCCCAGCCATTTCCCGCACGGAAATCTTTTCGCGAAAAAATAATAATATGAGGATTATACGCTCCATAAACATACACGCCAAATTAAATTCTAAATATAGTTACATCTTATCTTATCTTACTTTACGCAATGGCCTGTAACTTCGTTTCTAACCAGAACGTAGTCAATCATCCATTTTGGGGATACTCCACTATTATCGTGACCAATGTGCATATTCGTTAGCAAGCCGAGATTCTTGTGCTGCATAAATAAAATTTAATGATGAGCCACAATTTGGAATTTTAAATGTAAATATATTCGAGAGTTCCGCGAAATTTCAACCTGGAACATAAACTCCAAAGTATTTTTTGGAACACTTATCGGTCCAGTTTCTCCCAGTGTCCCCGACACACTTGCCCACACGTTTGCTGTTGTCGTTGAAATATTGAATCGCTTCGACGGAAATATGAGCATTCTGTAGGGTAGCACTAGAAATAAGAAAAAGTAATCACACACTTGAGTGAAAAACATGAACATTTTTTTTATATTAGCCCTCGCTCTTCTGCCTTCATGTATCAATCTCTTGGAATAGCAAACAGCACATTTGTCCAATTTCTCACCGATGTTCACGTAGGTATTCGTGAAGCAGTAGTAGTCCGCTGTATTTAATGTTAGTAGGTGGTAAAGGAACTGCTCCCGCTCCTCTTCAGATCTGAGAAACGCGGTTCTCTTGTAAAATCCTCTCAAAAGTTCGTCATCAGCGAGAAGTGCTTTCAAGTGACGGGACAACACTTTTTTCTCTAATGAAAGACGAATCCATGCTCGGGCATAACCAATCTCTGATTTTATCTCGCTGATTGCTTGGATGTTTCTTTTTAGTAAAGTGGAAAAGCAAACAAAAATCAACATTTTCCATTAAACGCATCCATTCACTTCTAAGAGGGGCACTGAGCGAAAAAAAAAATGCGAAGAGACGCTCCAACATTATTACTTTTCCTACCTCATGTCAAAAGCAATTGATACAGGAAGTGGCTTCAGCGCAGGAAGCTCCAGAGGTCTCGGCTTTGCATCTCTCTTCTCGGGAGAGCGTCTCGGGTCACGTTGCCTGCCAGGAGATGCCACGTTTAAGTTCAGCTCTGACGCCATCGCTGACAAATCTAAACCAATGGGAAAATTACACGCAAAATGAGCTAGCTACTACAAAATATCTTTATTACAAAAAGAAACAACACAAAATGCTTATTTTAAACGGCAAAACATATTCCATATCAAAATTTCATTAGTGCAAAAACATTGTTAGCAGATTTTATTTGCTGCAAATATAAATTATATGCATAATAATACCCAACTGAAGCCGTTCGATCATTAGTAAGTATAGCCGCAATGCAAAATTACAAATTTAAGCTCACATAATCATAACGAAATACATGCTTATTCGAACGATGAATTTTTCTGGTACGAAAAGTCGTCTACTTAACTCGCCTTCTTCAAAGAAACAGAAAGAGAGAAATGAGAGGAAAGAGAGTAAGAAGAGCTGCTGGACTGCCTCCGGCAACCAGTACGGCAATCGTAAAAGGTTCCACAAATGTAAAGCTCTAGCTGAAGTTGTACGAGAAATCTGCTCAATTTCATACTCAAAGATACCTTGTAGAGTGAAATTATTTACAGCAAAAATTGAAAAACCCGCCTGGCAGTTATTAGCTCGGCACTTGTTAATTCATTATTAATATTTGTTATGTAGCTTTTAACTCTAAACTCATTTCAAATCTTTAAAATCTCATGCCGTTTCCGAAACAATACACTTACCGTTCTTCGCTCTAGAAAGGTAAACCGGTAGCATACTCAAATCTCTCTTCATTAAAATATTTTTTAGATTCAGCGGCGGTTTCGAAACTTCTTTTTTATTGCGAGCCTTGCTGTTCGATTTCGCTAGGAAATGGTTAGACAACAAAATTTGAATTTATTCCTTTCACTCTGCAAATGCTACAAGATATCCTTCCTAACTCTCTCCTCGACATGCCTCAGCATATTTTCTTAAAACTTATCTTCAAACAAGGGACCCTCCTGTCCACATATACCATTCCAAATTAATCTACATTAAAAATACTGATTACTTAGAAGCTCCGAGTTAAAAAAAACGTTGCCAAAAATTTACGAAGCAAAAACAAGATAAAGGGTTTCCATCAAGAGAATGATTTTAAGTTCGTACTGTCAAGACGTTTACGAAGTATGCACCAGGCCAGCGCTGCATGTTAAAAAACGAGAGGGAATCATTAGACTCTTTTTCATTAAGCTACAGCAACGATGAGCATTACTTCCACATGGCTTAACAAATACCGAGAACTCGACAAGGTTTTCATAACACGCACGTGTTTTTTCACCTGACTAAATCGAAATGCTCACTCGTGTGTGGGAAACAAAACTCACGTTGACATTATTGCTTTCTACATGGGAGGCTCCTCGTTCTAATAATGATAACATCCATTATTACCTGGAGTAAGAAACTGTGGATCTATCGGTTTGGAAGAATCCTTACAAGCCTCGGATTCCTGATAGTTCGTCAGATAATTCCAAAGCGGACTCTTCCCCTTCTGCTTTACGTGGAGCCCATGTGCCCAAATCCTTTCGAGGAGATCGCACAAACTGGCAACCAATGTGTTCTCTTCAACTCCATGAATGGACACTTCTCCATGGCCTAGGGCGGCCGCTTCAGGTCCCATTTTTTCCACTAGCATTCGCTTTGTCTTAGTTTTACACTCCTGGAGCAGTTGCTTAATGAACTCCCAATTAGCTTGAGCAACGGAAGCGGGACTGGAATTAGACTGCTTAGGCTGAAAAACAGTACGCAGGGAAGCATAGTCTGACGGTGGAGGAAGTGAGACTTCCTGTAGAATGACCTCATTCAACGTACCCTCTTTCAGGAACTTTATATTTCTGTCGAATCATTTAAACAAATAAATTTAACCATTTATTTTTTATCATCATTATATATTATACATTAATTGGGGCAATTACAGTAGTAGAAGTAAATACCTCGTATCAGTCGGGCTGATGTTGAGAAGTGCATGATTTAAAATTGGAAATCCACCTTGCGAGATTTGATAGGATGTTTTTGGTTCATTGCTACACTCCACCACGGGTCGTGCAACGAAATCCGGATTTAGAAATCGCTTTGTCAGCATTTGCTCAGTGTCCTTTATAGTATTACACGGCTCGTATGCCGGTGTCCTAACCAAACTGTCGCCATATTCCGTCCTGAAAAAACAAATAAAGTCCAATTAAAAAACATTTTTTATTATTTTTCCATTTTCCTTACAGAAACTATTATTTTCCTGTAATGTGTCACCTGAGTATTTTCACACGCTGCTCAAATACGGTGAGATTCGGATCCGCCTCTGCCTCTCCACTTAGAGAAGCAATTTTCCTATCAATTAGTGAAGCAAACATTTGCGTTTCAATGAATCTAGAGAGAAACGGGAGATTCTGGTCGGGCTGATCTGACAGGAAGGTTGCCTTGTCAAAGTTGTGCACGAGCATTCTCCCCGAGTCCTGCGGAAAAATCCAGAAAATAATCAGATTTCACGAAGTGTCACTTTCAGCTGAAAAACATACTTTCGAAACTGCTGCTGACGCACGAATATTATTATACTCGAAATCTAAATTTTCTTTTACATTTCTTTGAAAAGCGCCCTACTTGGGCCATAAATATGTATAACTTGCAAAGATAAACTTTTTCTGGTAAATGTTAAACAGGATGCAAAGATCAACTCACCTCATGGGGTTGAATGAGGAAATGATCATACGACGAAAACATGTGCACAAATCTATTGCAAAATATTTCCCGTATTGAATTGTTGAGCTTGAGATTTTTCAGATAAGTCTCATCAAATTTGTGAGCGTCTTCCTGCTCTGGTGTTTCGAAACCGCTTCGTCCTACATCCGCACGAGTTGATAAACCTGGAAAAGGAAAAAACAAAATGCTAAATTTTCACAACGTCAAAACATATCCCATTTCACATTTGGTAATATAAGTTATTTTTGACAAATTGATCTGAAAGATTTTTTTTCGCTGTTCGCTAGCTAAAACAGACCTGCATTATACGACTTTCTAGACGTGCCAACTGTGGAGTTCTGGTAAAGCTGAGATTGTAGGAGATTCGAGGAAGAGTCAATGGTGCTACTGCTGCTGTAGCTGACTTGAGCATTCGTTGGTGAGATGTACTGCGATTGTGACATGGAAATATTGATTTGAGATCCATTTAACGACAGGGATTCTTCATTACTAGACATCCCAGAGTCGGAGTCATGCGACCACGAATTCTTTCGTCCTCTTGAGCGCCGCATTCGATAAGGGGAGCCTCTATTGTTGCTCACTCTAAAAAATTATAAAAAAAATAATTGAGTGAGTGAGTAAATGCTGAGCTTTCAAAAAGGGCTTTGAGCGCCTTACTTGTTGAGATTTCCGACCGGGATGTTGTACTTTTTAAGAACCGGTACAAATCTAGAGAGAGAAAAGTTTAGAAATGGGTCAACGCATTAAAGCTTTTCTTCCTTTGAACTATAAGTATACGCTTACTTTACCTTTGGAATATAGAAGAACTTGGTTTTCCAGAAGGACGCAGGTGAACAGCTGGAGGAAGGAGTCCAAGTCAAGAAGACGAAACAGGTCGCTCATGAAGTAATCAAATAGCGGTAATTCACTCGACTTAGGACGTGGACAGGTGATACTTTCTCCAAAATACGTAAGCTTCACACTTCGACTAGGAGGTGGTAACGGAACGTAGTATAGGAAATGGTACACATAACTCTCCAAAGAAATGTCTTCGTCAGATCTTTTCCTCAAATATCTGCATGGAATGAATGAAAGTCACATAATTAAACTATAAAAGCCACAATTTGGACGTACACACACAGTTCATAAAGGATTCTGATAAGCGATTACACTAACCGAAAAATTCCAGTTAGGAAGCGCTGTGCAGCCTGGACATATGGCAGCGGGCAAATGAGTGCAATCGCCTTTGTCACGTAGAGTGTGTCTTTGGAGGCATCGTAAAAGCTCTGCGTGAGCACTGACTGCTGCTTATGTGCCGCCAGCTTGAAGTGCCGTGGTAAAGACCTCGTGTTGTTGTCTTGAGTGACCAAGTACTGCGCCCGACTTCGGTGCTGAGAAGTGTACTGGTTCTGCTGTTGCTGCTGATTGTGATGATTATGAATGTTTGCTTGAGCATTCCTAATATTCCTGTTCTGATTTGCCCTCTTCTGGTGATAATGTTTGGCACTGGATAGCTCTTGGATATGCATGGCCTAGTTTCAAATTTGAAATGACACAATTTACATTCAAACCCAAGGTTACGCATTACTGCAACAGGAAATGTAAAATGTAACTTACTTGAAGTGTGAGAATCGCCTCAGTAACGCTTTGACTAGTGACTTCCTCGTAGAAGACATAGCTAAAGCCAAAAATCCGCGAGCCATTCTCTCTCGTAATGACAAACGGGTGAAAACAAGGCTCTAGAGTGTGCTTCTGTGTACGAAATAGAAGTCCGTCTGGGAGACAAAGCTATTGAAAATTTAAAAAGAAAACAGAAAACACATTAACCAGGTTACCAGAGCATGATTGATTGAGAGGTGAACTATTATCTTAACCGTTTTTTACTGGTAGCCGGAAATCATTGTTTTTAGGTGGAAATTGTAATTTTTTTAAATTCCTGAAAAAATTCCATTTTCCACTGAGATTACAATAAAAAACAATTTCACACTTACATTTCTCACGGCATCTTGGTCAAAAGGATTCCATGGCACATTTTCTGGGTAATGAGCAAGAATTTTGGGTTTGTATGATTTCTCCAATGGGGCGCAATTCAAAGTCTCGTCTGAAAACACAATTTAAAATAGGCATCTATTATTATGGAAGTGATCACCAGAGCAAGGAAAGGAGCAAAGTCACTCAAGCCATTCATATTTTTTTACATTATTTTTATTCGCGAGCACTCAACCGAGCCTTGCGTAAAAAAATAAACGACATTATTTAAAGCAGAGTGCCGCAACTGTTATTTTTTTTAAACAATCATCACTGTTATGAAAACAATGAGAAATTGAGCCACAATTTACTTTGATGTTTTACCCCCTCCCACTTTTTTATCTCATTTTGAGTGGGATTCATCACGTTATTTGAAACAAGCCATATTTCCTTTTTCCTTAAAAAACGTCAGCAGTCATCATCATCTAAAAAAATTGGGTTTTTTTTATACTCTTTGCAAACAATTTTAGTCAATTGCAGAGTCAACAACCAACAACGGATACATACGAAGAATTTAGGTTGTTATAATTTTTTTGTTACAATTTCTTAAATTCTTTACGGGAGTCTTACTCCCGTTTCGATGTCTTCGCACTGCATGAGCCTCTTGTTCACGGCTAATTGCTCCATTTTATTTGATGAAGACATTATCCAGAGTCATTACGCATTTTTGCACAGTGAACAAATATATCGACCGGGATTGCGGATTATTTTAACTGTAAAACGGATAAAACTGTAAATCAGCTCAGTTCCCTTCCATTTCAGATTTCAGCTGAGTCATCTCGCAGAGCAGTCTTGTAAAAAAATGCGCCCAATTTATTGTTCCGCTATGACTCGGTAAAATATTTGCGATTGTCTCTAGCTTTTTTATACTACAGCTGACAGGGATCATTACCGCTTTCAATCTCTCCTCAAAATGTTGCCGAATTGAGCATTAAACAATTTAAAATCTTAATCACTAAAATCTAATATATATTTTTTTGCTAAGGAGCCGAGTCGCATCGCATTTTCAAAGCATATTTTATTCTACCCATTACGAAATCAAACTCTCATCGTCAGCAATGCAAGCAGAGCAGACTAAATGCGTGGGTGATATGCGACTGCGTACTGCCCCGTATACCTATTTGGCGAGTGACGAGACGGGAGGCTCTCCATATCCGTGCTGGACTAGTGACGAGATCTGTGTCTTGCCCTGCATAGGTGACGACGATCTCCAGGAAGCATAGAAGGGACAAGGACGGGGTTGAAAGGGCATGCAGCAGAAATAAGATATTTTTGCCAATCCCCTCCAGTAGTGGTTCAGTGGTCTAGTGGTCTAGGCTGTCGGATTCTGCTCGTTTCGGCTATCCACGCGCTTTACCCCGGGCATATTCCTGCGCTTCTTCCCCCGCTTCCTTGCTTAACCTGCTTCCTGCTTCCTGCTTTGAGATAGCCGAAATCCAGCGAGTAGTTGACGGCGGCTCTGGGTTCGATTCCCAGAGGAACCACTCATTTTTTGCATTTTTTAATTACTCTCGCAAATTGAGCTTTTATTTTAAATAAAAATAATAACTGAGACTCTTTAATTAATTGTTTATCATTTGCTAGAGTATAATTAAACTGGAATTCATAGAAAAGCAGTTTTTTGATGAGTGAGAAGCAAACAAATTCCATTTTTCTTCCGCTCCACTATCTCATCTCCAATTTTGGGATTATTTTTAACATTTAAAGGGAAGAAAGTAGATATTATTCGTTAATGAGATGATTATTATGATATGATTCCAGAGTAGTACACTTATTAGACCAGTTATATAGCGACATTGTATCTCGGCCCCAATGGAATGGTTTTTAATGCATGCAATGCTGATTGTCAGTCCCTTTTTAAAAAATAAACCATTGTTTCCTGCCTCCTCCTAATACTAAATAGATTGAAAAGCCACTGCCACAGCTTTCTAACCCAGAGAGCTATTTTTGAAACCTAGATCCCCATTTTTTCAGTTTTTAAACAAAATAAATCTGCTCCGCCAAAACATCCTATCCACCATGGTCACGCTATCTTTCAAATCCTGGCATGTAATTGTTATATGCAAAAATTGCAATTGCTCCACATTTTAAACATCCAACAGCAGTTGCTCTCCATTCCCATTATTTCTCACTCCATTCAAAAAAAGGACATTCAACCGGAATCCGGCTTTAGCTTTGCCAGTCCATAATTTATTACGAGCACAGTTTAACCGCAGCGCAGCAACCCAAAAAAGATGATTTTATTACTAAAGTAGTGACTCCATTTTTCACCACCGCATCCACACATTTCAAAAAAAATATTTATATATAATATTCCAAAACATTAGTAACTAGAAATATTATCATGCATCTTCCCACAAGAACATATTTTATATGCCTCCTTGTGTTTGCGTAATACAATTAAAATTCATTCACATTCATTTTTTACACAACTTCTTCACGAAAAAAACCTTTTTTTGTGTAAACTCCCCAAAATGTTATTGTAATTAATTGCACTATATCAACTACGTGAGCACGTTGTCTATCTGAAAAGAGTTATTATTACAGAGACAGACGTACACGCTGAAATGTAAATACAAAAAAGGGATAATCACCGTGCGCTATCATCAAACTGAGTAAAATCTCATCACAAGTGATTTCACGCTCAAAGCCACTTGGAACAAGCACGAGAGTTTTTGCACAGTGGTAGATATAGTGCCTCCAAATTCGCGCACAAAAAAAAATTATCTTAGCTGTACTCACTCAGTTTTACTCCCAATTAGCTTCTCATCGCAGTCTATCCGTATGAAAAATGTATGAAAAAAAACCAGCTTGATAGCTGATAGTGAGCTATATTATGTGATACAAAAGCGCTTACACTAAACTAATTTGGCTCAGTAATATTCTATGCTATTATTATCCTCGTCTTTGACAAGTTTGCTTTTTAAAGAAAAATAAATTCTGTAAATCTGTAGCAGACTTGAAGTTTTGCACAACTTACTTGTTCCCTCAACCATAAAAAAAGCGAAGTGAGGAGCTGAAGTTGAAGACAATAATGTGGGATTCTAGTTTAATATTTAAAAAGGGATACACATTTTTT
Organism: Acrocyrtus sp. NNG-2020; assembly: GCA_027744115.1. Taxonomy (NCBI): domain Eukaryota; kingdom Metazoa; phylum Arthropoda; class Collembola; order Entomobryomorpha; family Entomobryidae; genus Acrocyrtus; species Acrocyrtus sp. NNG-2020. The sequence continues at coordinate 33,059 of JAHZND010000424.1, forward strand.
TCAAAATGAAAACATGTTTAATCATCATCAGACCTCAAAAAAATTGTAAGGAGGGATCAAGCCTACTTACTGTTGGAGGCTCATAGTGATCCTCTTTTGTAATCGTTTTAATAGCCAAAAAATATTTAAGCTTTAGGTCGCAAGTAGGGAGTGATCGAGTGATGCATGCTTAGCTATGTGAAGCACAGAGCGCAACCCACTTTAAAATGGTAAATGGTGACATTTGCAGATTCGATATTTTCATCGCTTTCAGTACCCTCACTACTTGGCAGGTTTACACTTGACTTGTTTCAAAAACTTCACTCTTCCGGAATAACAATGAGATGGAATAGGCGCGTGAGACTCGTACGACAAGCAGCAAGGTTAGTTGAAATTTCTCTTTAAAAATTTATTTTTTTCGAGATTCATCCATTGGAAAAGTGCGGTTTTGTTATTTGGCATGTAAAGGACAGGCGGAATAATATATTTTGGAATGCATTTTTAAAAAGACATAGAAAGAGGGCTTACGGTTCCCATCGCTTTCGTAGGACATCAACACCTCCAGCCCGGAGTTGTAGTCGAGGCCACAGACCACGAAGTAGTCGCAGAACCGAGACACAGTTCCGGTGAACTTGACGGAGTTGCGTCGCGACGATGAGGAGACTTCTGAGGAGGATGGAGCTTCCGCTGAAAACGGCTTCTCGCCATCCTGGAGAGCTGGCTCGGCTGATCTGTGACTAGTCCCGGTATCCATGATGCTATGCTATGCTCCCCTTCTACTTTTCTCCCACTCTTTATGCTAATCTTATGCTAACTTCCGTAATAGCCGTTTCGATGATGGTGACAGCCTCCAAGTTGCTGGAAGGAGAGTGTTGTCAGTCACAGGGCATATCCCCGTTTTATATGTCATCACTGAATTTGATTTTCCTAGTGTTCGAGACAAGAGGCTCTTCCCTTCCGAATTTTAATTCAAATTCCAGCCAAACTATTTTTTTATTTCTAAACAGGAAAAATCTATTTCCAGTCCAGTTAGCAGTTCCTGAAAAACACAAGAGACATCCCAACTTTAGCTCACCCTGTCGCACTCACTCAATCCAATAATTAAAGCTACCACTTCACATCGCCTCCTATAAAAAATATTTCGAGTCGCATTGGCGTTGCCAAACCCCAAAACCCACAGTCCACATCCGCACACCACATCACCCTAACAACAAACCAAACACAGATATCCTTTCCAATTTCGCCCCGCAGTAATACTAATCTCTCCAGACTTCCAGAGTTCTCTCCACTCCAAACTTCCAAAAAAATATCTCTTGGACTAAACAATTTCTCCTCTTTTCCCTCCAATCCGAGCTTTTTTTTTGTAGGAATGACGCAGAAAGATCCCAAATCACGATACAATTTCTTGCTAAATTAAAAATAAAAAAAATCTCTCCACTTATACTCCCAGCACAAGCAATAGGAGCGCACTGGAGGAAAAGAGAGTGGAGTAAAATGTACCAGGGGAAGAATAAGTAGGCATTTTGTCAATCTCAATTTGGGATCTTGAGAGCACCCTGTCCTCATCCTCTTACTCTCTGAACACACCATTTTTACTCTTACAAGAAAAATAAAACATATTTTTTTTCTTTTACAATATTCCTCCTTACACTTTTACAAGCATATTAACGAGAGGAAATAGCAGAGCAGGAAAACTACGGATGAGAAAATATGGTAAAATATAGTAAAGGCCTGAAATGAAGGAGTGCTGAACAGATTTTCTTGTGCCTTTGGCTCTCTCCATTCATGAAAAAGGTCAAATCGCAGTAGTGGAAGGAAAAGAAGAAATCCAATCGTTTTGCATTTTCGTTTGATACATGATTTAGAAGTGACTAGAGGAGGATTGAGGATTCCTCCGTAGCAAGAGTACATCTGTAAAAATGTCGTCGCTCCTTCTTATGTCCTCCCCCTCAGCCTGAGTTCACAAAAAAAAATTTCCTTTATGGTACTCATTCCATCCTTTTTTTTCTTTTTCTTTTCAGCTCTAATAAAAACGGATCGCTTTTCCCCTCCTCTATAAAAATGATATCAGCCCGCTCGTAAAACATATTGTAAAGCTTGAGAACATTTTCGATTTATTTCCACCCACACCATCACATTTAATAGCTGGAGATATGGCCAATGCCAATAGCGCCTCTCCCACACACACATCTTCTCAAATCCAGCGAGTGATAAAAATTAATCATATCTTGTTAAAATAAAAACTGCTCTGTTCAGTGCAGACAAGAAAAAAAAGAAGACATCTGAAAGCACTTCTTCTCCTTTCTTTCTGTTTACAGCAGAGACGACGACCGACAAGAAAACGGTAATAATACATTTTCCTGTAAAAGAGTAGAAATAAATGCTGAGCGCGTTCATGAAGAATTACAATAAATGGAGAGATATGAAAAATATGAGTTGGTGCTCTTCCCCTTTAAAATAATTTTTTTTGGGGGCTTGGCTCTGTTGACTAAAGGAGTACCTTGCACTTGGCAGAAAAAAAGGTAGAAAAATGTAGTTCCCAGTACTGAATAAAATTATCGTTATGAATGGCGAAAAATGGACATGAGAGCAGAAGAGCAGAGAGCAAGATGAGGATGCAATATTTAGGCTGAAGAGAAAAAAAGGATAAAAAATTTTCTGTGTAATCTGAGATTGTCTCAGATTCAAAGGAAGAGAGAGGACATAATATAGTGAGCAGACAAAGAGCTGATAAAGATGTTTATGATAATTCATAACGGGGCAGGCCAGGGGAGGGGGAAACAGAAAAAGGAGGAAAAAGTTAAGAGCGGAGCAGTAGTGTGCCAGTCTCAATCTCTGTCATAAGCTCTCACGTCATAACATGAAAGGGAGCTTTTTATCATGCTCACAAAAAATGAATTTTGTTTTTTTCCATCCTCAATTTACTTCCTTGTATGAGTCATTCGATTCGTGCCTGATAAAAAGAGATGAGGCTGCGGCCTGGCTTCAGCTCAGCTCCAAAACTGACTCTGAAATTCTGACTGAATAGCTTTGTTTGGAGAACATGTGCTTCGCAAACTGCCATATTTACACATTTTCTCCGTCCACTTAATTTGATACTGTACATATCAGTGTCGAGCTGCACGCCGGAGCTAGTGCAAATATTTATCGTGGCAAAACATGGGAGTGTGAGGAAAAGAAAAAAATGTGCAATTCAACATTACAAAGTATAAAAGGGAGCCACTAGGTACACATTTTTTTTTTTAAAAAAAGGCCATTAAATTTTTTTCCCTATTCTCCGCTGTGTATATTAGCACAAGAGAATTAAAAATTAAAGTTATGTTGCTCCTCTCTCGGTAAACAAATTTTTTTTTTAGAAATAAAGCCAAATCCAAGTCTGGAAAATAAATCTTGGTTGCTGCTTGACTACTCTATTTTTTAGGAGTCACCCGCGGTGAGCATTTAGCAAAAAAAATATCTTTCCGCAAAGTACCATGAACTATGAACCGTGGCCTTCTGCTGCACATTCGTAGCTCAGTAGGCACATCGCTCTTATCATCTCAGCGTTTCAAAAACGGCTCCATCACTTCATCAGCTACTCGCTCATGCTGCTTTTAACGAGCACCATTAATTCTAAACTGCTGTAGGAGGGTGCACTAATTAATTTTGCAAGTGTGTAAATCACTTTCACTAAAAAATCCGTTGCAGGAAATTACTTTAAAAGCCACAAGTGAAAAATCTCTGCTGTCTTTCAAGCATACCTCTAAAAAAGCTATTTCTCCTACAAAAAAATACATAATCACTAAAGACAAAAAGTGCATAAAAATGGGCTCTATAGGCCTACAGAAACAGGCAATATTTATTTCAGCCGCTGCTCACAAAAAAATATTGGGCATTGAATCAATTTACTAAATATTTCATGTAAAAAGATAAGCTTAGACTGAGCAAGGGCAAGTTCAAGACTAGGAGTGAACCTCCAACTCCAACTCCAACCTCCCTCGTAAAAAGCGATAAAAGCTCACATTAAGGAACATGTGTAAACCGCGTCCGTCGCTCCCAAGAGGGGAGCACCAAAAAATGGTGATGTATAAAAAAGGCGTCTATTTTAATCACAGTTATCGGCTTATCACCCCCAAAAAATATAGATTTTTTATTGGCTATAAGCTATCCCTCATTTCTCCCCTTCTAACACGTTTTTACGAGCACATGAAGATAACATCACGATAAACAAAAAAATCTATTTTTTGTTACATGTGCAAAAATATTGCATCACCATTCACCAGCAGCAAACCAGCACGAGCACCTATTATTCACTAGTAAAACTCTGATGTAAATTGCAAAAGTACTTGAAAATTTTTTTCCAACAATACAGGATCCACCATACCCAGTCAAATCCCTTTTCAAAAACGCTCTTTGCAAGAATAATTTGAAATTGCATAATTGAAAAGAAACAAAAATTGAATAAGAAATTCATTAAAGATTTCAGCAATTTTTTTCCCCTTCAGTCCTTTGTGTCTTTTTGTACTGGTATCACCATCACCCCTGCAAAAAATATTAATGCAGTAGAAAGGCCGTTCGTGGTAATGCTAATAGTGGCATTTATTTATAGAGGAGATAAATGACAAAAAGTACCTTATCATCGGTTTGTACGTATCCTTCGTTCCGCAAAAAAAAAAGTTGACTGTCACAAAACAAATTTAAGCCAAGGACACGAAATGCTCATTCTTTGAACAGGACGTGGACTTAAATATACCAATGTAATTTTTACTATTTTTTGCTTGTGCACTTCAAACAATGTAACATTTACACTTGTCACAGTGTACAGCAGTCAAATATAATTTTTTTTCAAACATGTTTTTGAAGTTTCTGCAGTTTACTCTTACAAGCCAACCAAATATTTTGATTTTACAAAATAGCAAAACACTTTTATTTGCGCTCTATCAATGAAAACAATGCCATGGAATCTCAATCTCAACCAAAAAAATTAAATCTTTCGGTTGTGCAGCCCAGAGCCCATCAAGTGACAAAAAAATTTTGTGGCGTGTTTAGAAAGGGAACGTTTAATATTGAGCCAAGCCACAGCCACTGCTTACTCTCGAAGCATGCCATGCAGTCTAGGTCTAAAAAATGTTTCTTGGCACGGTAGTGGGAGATGGTTTACACGGCAAAAAGTGAATATTTTTAGTAGAGTTGGGCAATTTTTTTATTAACTATTGCCAGATAAGTTAACTGGACTGGCTAAAAGGATGTGTCCTCTTCTTCACGATATATTTTACGACGTGTGGAAATGGAATTGCTTTTGGTTCCATTAACGGCTCTTAGCACTTTTTGTCTAAACGGCTAGGCTCTGCAGGTTTTTCTCACAGTATAAAATTTCGGTGAATAAATTTTTGGTGGAATGGATAGTGGGGAACAAGAGGGCACAGTGCTCTTGACTTCACCGACTTTTCTTTACTTTTACTAATGAGTAGCGCAGCTATGTTATACCGCAGAGGACACTAAAAAAATTGTACGTAATATTGCTAAGTACGCCAGTTCTCAAAATGCAATGAACTGTGTCAAAAGGAATTTTCTGCCAAAATTCCCTGCCATCACGCTCCCAAACATCTTTATTAGTTTCATTCACGCAACTAAAGATCCCATTTTTTATATTATTTTCCCGAACAAAAAGTACTTATTACTGGCGACTCAAGGGGCGAGACAAATAGCGAAAAAATGTATATTTTTTTATGAGCCGATGAGAGGGAAATATAGAGAGAATGCATGGAAGATGGAAGGACGTATAATAATTCCACACGTTTTTTTCATTGATAGCGACAGAACACGCTCGAAGTTTAGTGAACCACTGCGAATGTTTTTTCTAGAAGTAGAAGTAGATGCGGAAATTGAGCGTGGATGATATGGCCAAACCTATCGCACAATATCATCACTACCAAAAAGGTCTCTGAGATAAGCGGTGATGCCTTAAAATATGAATAGGCAAATAGCCGGATTTTTTTTCTTTTGTCTTTTGCAGCAAGAGCAAGGAGAGACTAGTAAATTCAAAATTCCATCACGGCCTACTCCCCACTTTCCAGCTTGTCAGTTGCATGCCACAGAGAATAGAAAATATTTTTTGTGTGGTTTTGGTTCCACTTTTCCCTGGAAATCTGAGCAGCGCATGAATACTACCAGCAGTATATATATATTTATAAATATTTTTTTCTCCAACAACAATTCAAAAAATTAACGTTGCTCACAGGCGCAAAGACAAGTAGACAAGGTAGCTTTGTATGCCTGGCGTCTGGAGAAGTGCACACACCTTTCCCGAAAATGAAATGAAACAGTCCAAAATAAACTCCCCACCCCTGTCATCATTTGTTTAATGTATGACTGCATAATATCATGAGATCCTCAGAGTTAGTCCCGCCTTTTTAAACTGGAGAGAAAGCCAGCTTATTGATCTGCAGTGTCAACACATAAAAAAACAGAGTTCCGCCAGTAAAAGACTGACTATGAGAGAGAGAGAGAGAGAGCTGCTATTACAGTATCACTTTAAAAAAGTTCTTGTTGCCACTTTCAACTTCAACTCTCTAAACTTTTTTTTCATCCATTCACAAGAGCTTGAGGATAAAAAACACGCAAAAACTGAGCTCTCCCCTTGAGCATACGACATACATTTTTAACGAGTTTTTTTTTCTGCTGCTAAAGTAGACCCAGTCCCATTCCAAACTTCCAACTGGTCTATAAAGCTAAGGCACAATATTATGCATTTACTTAGCACTCGCTAAGTTCTAGGTACGCTTCGCTAGTACACCGAAGCCAAAAATAGACGCAAAGTCTTCTTATAGCAACCTTGACTTCCATTTCAAGACCATTACTACTACTCCTAAACTAACTATGTAACTAACCAAGAGGAGAGCCACAAAAAGCTGTATGAAAAAATATAGTGTCGACTTTGCTGTGCAGTCCTGCTCGACTGCTCGTTCAAGCTGAAAGGAACAACCTTGCCGGAAAAAATATGCATTTTTTCAGATCTTCGACGGCTCAAACCAAAACTACCACTCCTCGTTACAAACCTACAAAATAGAAAGAGCTCAACGTGAGATGAGGCCGTCGAGAAGAAGGTGGACTGTTTTCTTACACCTTTTTCCTGTTTTGATGGGATACAATCCAAATAATCCAAATTTATTTTAATCTGTCAGGTTGCTTCTTTTAGAAAAAAATATATATACCAGGAATCCATTCCATCCCACTATTTTCTCTCCCACAGTGGCTCACTTTGTCTTCCGTTAGTGAAGATAAGTGCGCTATAGCGGACCACTTAATAAAAATTTATCCCGCACCTTCCCGTTACACTTCATTACCCATGTAAATGAGGGATTGATGATGGTTTGTGCTTCTGGAAACCGCACAGGTGAGAAAGTCTGTAGTGGAGTGGAAAGCGGAATTTTTATGTAACCTACACACCCGCTCCAACTCCACTATACACTCTTTTTTTGGAGCGCATAATAGCCACGGAGAAATTTATTGGGTCATCGATTTTACCTTTTCAGTGTCGGCTCAATAGTCCATTCTTGATAGGAGCTAGTCAATGAAAAAAACAAAAAAGTAGTATTGAGAGGGACCTTGTGCTGCTGACTTTGGCATAATTCATTCCTGACTGTGAGTAAAACCCAGCTGGCGTCTAAAAAGTTCATGTGCCCAAGTGCAATTAGCACCTAGCTGGAGTAAACTCCGCCTCCCTGTTTGATAGCTACTTTGAGCATTGAAGGAGGAAATATATTACGTTTTCTCGTACTCCCATTAATTTTTGAATACGACCCTATCAATATTTCCTGCTTCTAGGCTTGGGTGCTCATTACTGCTAATGCGCCTTTCCAAACGGGGACAAGGCAGCTTTTTTTCGTAGGCGTTTAGAAGATGGACTAACTGAAGCGCGTGTAATGATAATGGCGGAATAATTACAAAGTTAGGCTCCGTTTTTTATTACAAGAGTTTTCCCATTTCTCAGCAATTTCTCACTTTGTCAGGGGAAAAAATACTCTGGGAATTTAATACTAGATGAAAGGATGCTGCTGCTACTGCTACTAATGGCAAGACCAACTGATGTAGAATGAGATCATATTTTATGAAATTGTTCGAGCAAACTGTGACATCCTGTTGTCCTTCACAGGAAAAAAATATGTATATATATCTTCTCTCATTTCCCCGGCTGAAATTAAAGTAGCACGGTAACTCTCTGCCTGAAACTAGATCTGCAAGAGTAAGTCCGCTCCCATTATTTTTCCATCAAAAAAACTCCACACAAATGAGCTAATACAAAAAAACGAGCTATTTTTGTCCTTGTGAGACCAACATTATAAAAAGTGCCATTTTTCTTTACGCTCAACTCCAGAAAAACGTGATTACTCCCAGGCGGAATTTTACTGACAGAAAAAAAATTGCAATTAGGTGGATCTGGATTTATTTTTAAAAAAGTGCTACCTTTCCAATAGCTTACCCAACTTCCATGCCGAGTATTAAGTGCCAGTTTGCATCCCTTTTTAAGTCTCCTTTGTAGCTGGGTGGAAAAATTGATAAAATGGATGTGTCTTGAAACGCGCATTTCAATTCAATATGCAAGTCAGGTCCATCCTTAAACTAAATGCACGCTCTCGTAAAAGTTCTAGTAGTGTGCAATCCCACGAAATTTATTTTTTTCAGAGAGTACGGCCTACAGCCTAAAATAAAATAACTATTTTATGCGCCTTCACGTAACTCTCAGATTCCTAGCATCCGCCATTCATTCTCATTCATTTGAAATTCCCGTCATAAGCTCGTAATTAAGCCTACAGTCTTTACTTGCACGACTTTGTTATCGGACACGAAAATGAGCTCATGTTTTGCCCATGAGATTCTTCAGACAGCTACATCCATGCAAAGTTGGACCCGCACTCAAGTAAAAAACGACAATTTCCATACAACAGAGAAAAACGAGCCGAACACTTTCATGGGAGCCTCTCTCTCCTTGCAAAAACTTTTCCACAGTCTGAGATTCATAGAACAAGGGAAAATGGAGAAGCCCTATAAAGCATCTAGCTCATTTGCAATACGATGATTATAAACCAAGCAAAAAAATACGAATGGCATCCTCCCTAAAATATTTCGAGTTCATTTTTAGCTCCCACCACATTTCACAAAAGAAAAGAAATAGCTGAGGAGTTGGAGTTGCTTGTTGAACATCTCCAACATTTTTTATTCTGGTTTTCTACTATTCCTGGGAAATTGTAATGGTAATAGCCCCCTTATAATTCTAATAATGACGCAAATTATTCCACGACGGCAGCACCACTCTAGTAGGTCTCTACAGCTTTTTTGCACTTGATGCCACTGCCACCACCACGCCAAACAAAAAAAAATCGCTTCAGTCAGAAGCACAATCAAGCAACAAGACAGAGTCCGGAAGGAAATGGGCCATTTCAAATCTTACTCGAGCAAGGAAACTGGGCAATGGGTTGGGTGTGAGGTCTGCCAAGTCAAGTGACCAGTGCTGAGCTGAAAAGTGGTTTAAAAATGCAAGCATTTTAAAAAGGTGGAGCACCACACTACTATTGACTAGTGGCAGTGGCCCTCTTTCTGTAACACTTTTTTTTTCGAGAAGTTTAAGCATCTTAACTAGACACACTAAATATGTAACGGTAACAGCCGCCGTTACAAGTTACAGATCAGTGTGGGATTCACTTTTAGCAAAATGCAATTTTTTTTGTGATTGAGAGTTAGCTCGTAGCGAGCATAAAAAAATAGGAAGCACAGAAAAAAAACTGGTCACAGTCACCAACCAACCACAACCATTATTAGTGGCAGTTAATGTCATAATGGCATGTGGAAAAGTTATCCACTTCAAAAATCTGAAATCTGTGTGCCTGTGCATATTTCACAGGAGAATATATATTTTTTTGTGGCGTGCGCCCTGCAGCTGCCGCTATTGTAAAAAAATTGTATCGGAAAAATTGTCATTAGCCGTCTCGCAATACAATAGAGCTTTGGAAATAATGCATACCATTTTCGTTCATTTTTCATGCGAGCGTAACTACAAAAGCCAAAAAAATATTTCTTTTGTTAGAAAGGAGCTCTGCCCTTTCATAACTTACATTTTGCCGCACTGTTTTAAAGGCTTCGTAACAACGCCGCTTAAATTACACTTTTCTGCTCTTCACACAAAAGAGATAATAATGAGCTTGGCACAAGCTCAAATTATTGGA
>JAHZND010000425.1:0-24640 GCA_027744115.1 Acrocyrtus sp. NNG-2020
TTCTTTTAAAAATACTTTTATTTCACTTTAAATTCCTCTTTTATTCTTTTATTACAGTGCTAACAATGACACTGGTAGTAAATTGATGAAAGGTGAGCAGTGTAAATTTTTTTAGCTTGAAACTTAAAAAACAGCCGAGTAAAGTGATATCATCATCACGAATTCCCTAGTTGTTGCGAATTCAACAAGAAAAAAATCTTAATTCGGAGAAGTATTTTTTTTCTGTGCGATACTCTTATCGGCACCTCCCTTTTATGATTAATTATGAAGAACTTAAAGAGGGCTGGCATCAACAAAAGCTGCCTATTTGAGGTAGGTAGGTACGCGGAAAGAATATTTATTTAGGAAGCCCAAATTATAGTTTTTCTTTCATTCATGAAAAGTAAAATAAGTAAACTAACAAAGTTTCTTCAGGTACACCCACAAAACACTAATCAATTTATTAGGACTACAGCAGTTTCCACATGAGTTTTTAGCTCTATTACAAGCATTATAGTAAACAAGAGTACGCATTAAAGTGTAAGTGTACAGAGTACAATGTTCATCCTCAATGCTCAGGTATGCATGAATATCAAAGTATAAATATGGTGAAGTAGATTTTTTTTCCTTTTCCGACTGCTATTACCGTTATTATTGCTACCTTGAATTCATTTCATATTAATAATGAAAGAATAAAATATGTTCATGTATGTTTATGCTGCATTGATTTTATTAAGTGAATTCCGTGTTTGTTAAAAAAAAGTGGGAAGGGAAATTCCTGAGCTTAAGAAGATGTTTTCTCGAAGAATGAACTGCAGTAGAAAAATGGGAAGAGTCGAGGATGTACAATGTAGGTATTTGGCATGGATGCTGGTTGCTTTTTGCCAGTTTTAAATTGTATTCTAATGTATACCAAAAGTTCATTTGAGGGCATGTTTGAACCCATCTCCATAGTGCATAGTCCGTGGTCACCTGAGTTGAAATGAAAGATGAATCGTTTCATCACCGCCAGACAGCAGCTTCCTTTTTTCTTCGTTTGCATTGTCTCTCTCTCTAAAAGTTTCAATGCTATTGTCATTGCTAAATACAAATATGGGAAAAGGGGATGGATAAAAATGCATCCGTCTAATTTCAGGGAGAAATTGTAAGAATGTTTCCTCATTGTCGTGACCTACGCTGATACGTACACTCGCTGCAGCTTCGTTTGGCTTTGAGACGATTATGTAAGCTAAAGCTGTACCATCTACAAAAGTGATTTGCATACGAAGTTGGTTGTGGAATTGCAAAAATAAAATTGCATTTCACATACCACCACACTATTACTGTGTTTTTGACGAATTTCCGTAAAAAAATTGTTGCATTTTCCTGGCTATTTAGAGTCTTTTTTTGCACAAAAAAGGAGTGATTCAGCTAAAAAATTATGTTTTCCTGGTAGGAATAAATAGAAGTCGCACTATGCTGATGGAGAGGATCATGAGGTATGTATCATTCTTGACTGCACAACAATAAAAAGTGTTAAAAACTCTTACTTAGAAAACAATAAATGAAAAGGGAGTATAAAAGAATGCTCCCAGAGAGAATGAGCTAGCTAGAATGACTTTTATTTTTTGGGTGAGAGAGAAGGAAAAAAATTGTTGGGTGAAATGGCGAACGGGACATTTTAAATTAGCAAAAAATATATATTGAATTTTACAGATTCTTCGAAAAACGGATTTGTAGCTGAAGTTATGTTGATTGAATGTTTTTTTCTCGTACATGTATTATTGATTAGGTGCAACTCGCAACGTGTACCCGGTACCCGGTACCTAGTCAAGTGATGACTTGATGCCTGCAAGAACCTTGTAAAAATTTGGTGGATTATCTTGTAGTGATTGCGAAAAAGTGTCTGGTGATGTTTTGAAGTACTCTGCAGTTAAATGATTAGCAGGTACTCTTAAACAAGAAAAAAATAAAGGGATGAATGGAAAAACGCAATGCCACTTGCCACTGCCCTTCTTGCATCATTTTTTGTGATGTGCTGCTTATGTTGATTATATTTACACTGAATTTTATCAGGCTGGGAGTACTGCCAAAGTGATTGCTGCGGATAGGTACAGCTCAATTTATGTAGCTCATGTGTTACGCTCATATCTGAAAATTATTTCTCACAGCCAGTGCCATTACTGCCAAATTGCTATATTTACGTAAGCAAAAGATAATCGGTTTTGTTTTGCCTAGAGGGCATATCGATTCGCCCAATTAAAATTGCCAACGGAATCAGTCGGTAACTTTTACCTCTATGCATATGCATATTATTACAGAGAAGAAAAGAGTTCACACTGCAGCAGCTTCAATCACTAGCTGACTTTAATGCAGGAGTGGAGAATGATGAAGATAGTGATGATATTGAGATGTCAGTTTTGCTCAGCTTTGGTTTGAAAGAAAATTTGCGTAAGCCAAAGTATATACACTTCGTACCTGTCGATCGATGAGAGCACAGTTTTCAGCTAATCTTTTCTGGTTATTGTGAATTAGCTTCGGTCGGGTGCAGTTGTCGTAACAAGTGAATGAAATATGATTGTTATTATTGTTATTGCCGCTACTGTAACATGTACTCAGCTATTTTCACAGATTAGCTTTCTAGCTTTTCATGGGAATATCCTAATCAAACTGCAGCACAGCGCATCGACAAATCTTTTCTTTTAGCAATAGCAAGTCTGCATTACTGTCTCTGACATGAGAAAGAAAACTCGGTAATCCCTAAAGCTCACGACTCCGTCTCTTACATTTAAAAAAATCCTTTTTAGTGCCATTTTCATTATCGGTTATCTGGAAAGAGATTGCTCGAGTGGATTTGGATGATTACACATGCGAGTGTAACGGAATCGGAAGAAAGTCTTCACTACTGAACTTTTTCAAGTACTGCAGAAATATCTTTCTCAAAGAACTGCTCTTCTTTGTTCTTTACTAGAAATGGGCATATTAAATCGCTAATAGAGTCCATGAGAAAATTTCCCTAGATAAGCGCAATGCTCTAGTCCCCTTTGTTTCTTTTTCTTGCGAGGGAACTGAAATCAATCAATACCAGTTTTTTGAAAGGAGCTCTTTCAGCTCACCTCTAATCAATGTGCGTGTGGTATATATATGACAGGGTAAGTGGAAGTCGAGTTATTACGTAGCAGTAGCAGTATGTGACATAATCCACCTCACAAAATGTAGCTGTTTGAAGGCACAACGCATGTAAAATTGAGCGTAAAGTTTTCTTTTCAAGTATTAACAGTTGAAATCCCAGTTTTCCCTGAGGTTAGGCATATTTCCCTTGAATTTAACTTCCATTTTTTCTCAACTCAGCCCACATTCGAGTCATAAAGGGGAAAAAATTCATACAGGGTGGAAAGGGAAAAACAGTGAATTGAGAGTCCAGTTAGTTGAAATTTTATGAGAAAAATATATTTTTTTGGCTACCACACAAGTGCACACGTACATATCTGAAGGAAGGCAACTGAAGAATTATTTCACGAAAAAAAATTATTTCAAAGGCAAGAGTAAGAACGATGATGTAAGTGAGGAAATATTATGCAAATGAAATATGGACTCCGCTAGGCGTGCCTCTTCGTGTGTGCACATATGCAGCCATGTCATTACTCATTCATTTCATATCGTGTTAGGAAGAGAAGAAAAAAAACGGTGAGCAACCTTCCTCGTCACTCTTGCGATTCCTCTTTTTTTTAAAAAAAAATTGTTGCTTCCTCTTCCCATCTTTACTATTTTGGCTGTGCTCTAGCAGTGCAAGAGTAGAAAAAAGGCACAGAAGATTTTACTTTTTTTTAAAAAAAAATTGTTGCTTCCTCTTCCCATCTTTACTATTTTGGCTGTGCTCTAGCAGTGCAAGAGTAGAAAAAAGGCGCAGAAGATTTTTTTTTGCTATTATGGCCATGCGAATAAATTGGGCATGCTTGAGGGACCATTCATAGTAAAAGGTATTTTGTAGCTACCTAATAGCCAAAAAAAAGTTTTTTGGTAGTGTTCTTTGCTTTATTACTTTTACTTAATGCTCCCTTTTTCCATCACACCCATTTTACTTCCCCTGCGCCTGAACCAACAATCCGTTCAAAATCACATATTCGTGTGTTCGATCCTAACAATAACAAAGTGATTTACATTTACTACACACACATTCCACTATCATCACATCACCACCAGACCCATCATCTTTAATGGTAACGCAGAAACGCAACGTGCGAGTTTAAATGGCTGAGGAGCTGAATAAGATACCTATATGTTTTTTTTTAAAAAATCTTGTTGGGCTTGTGCTTAACATGATGATGATAATAAATTATGGCTATTAACGTGATTATCATATCACACAGCTACTGCACCAGTAGTTAAGTCGTCTTCGTCTTGATCATCATCATGCATGATGTCCCCCTTTTCTAAGTATTTATGTTAACAGTGCAGTGGGATAACTACACTTAAATGTCTTTGTCCTCAGAGACGCCTTAAGAGAGATAATAACTTTTTAAAATTTAGATATTTCACATGCGACTGTGGCAGAAGAAAAAAAAGGCTTGTTACAGTAACAGGGTCTAAGTAAGCGTAAAAGTCAGTCAGCAAGTCAGCAAGGAATAATATCTGTAGGTAGACGGGCTTTTGACAGAAAAGCATATTTTTTTCGCGTTTTGTGTGGTGGGCCTATGGTATGAAAAAGTATGGTCATTCGTTTTCATGCTTGCCTGCTCTTTCATTATATTTGGCGATAAGGTGAGAGAAAAAAGAATGAGTATCTGTATAGATAAAATATTAAATCTTTTTATTGAAAGATTTCACGGGAAGTGAGAGGAGAACAGAGCAATTTTTCTTTTATCTTTGCTGGCTTATCCAAGGTTATGTCTCTAGCATTTAAAGTGGGGATAAAGAGCCAGCTGTGTAAAAAAAAGTCTCTAAAAAAGAGCTTGTGAAAGGAGAGAAATAATGGCAGCAGGACCAGTAAACTTCTAAGAATAATGACAGGTGAAGCATGATAATAAATAAGGTACAAACACTGAGACTCAATGGATGATGGAAAACTGGACTTTTTTGTATGTTTTGTAGTCAGTTTGCGTCTCTGTTCTCCTTTGAAATTTTATTTTTGAAGCTGAAGAGCAAATAGAAAAAGGCTTTTTAATATTATCGCAGCTTTCCCATCTCTCAAGATATGTTTATCATGTGTGAGCTCCGAAGAAGAAAAATCTGCAAAAATAGGATTTTATTATTGAGAGCAAAGTGGAAATGATTGTTATTATTTTTTCGCTGTTGCTCAATGGAGAAAATTATGAGGAAACAATAGATGCATGAATGCATGCGCTCTGCGCTCCTCCGCCGCCATCCCATTCTAGCGTAGCCACATAAACCAACAATGTAGCAGGTGATGTAACAAAAAAACAGCTTCACAAGTGATATAATAAAATCGAGCAACTGCACACCACCACCGCTTTTCACTTCATTCCGAAAAAAAAGTAGGAGACGGATAATAATAGGAGAAGCAGAAGGGGCAATGATATTGTTGCTCAGATTTTTTTGGCTATGGCTATGTCAGTGGCTCGTGCAAATAAAAAAAAATGAGATGTAGACGTAACTGGTCAGCGGATTGTTGTTGTGTAACAGAATGGAAAAAAAGCGAGACGAGAGGAGAATGCCTTAGTTTTTTTTATTTATTATTTGCTCGCACTGCTTGTTAGGTATTATCGTGCAGTCTGAAGAAAATGGTTAGTTATACAGAAAAATAACATAATTGGGAGTTTATAATGCAAACTCCCGCTCATCGTGCTCCATATGGGTAATACGTATATATAATACATACACTATTGACTTGTGGACTAATTGCTCCTGAGAAAAAAATGTATCAATAATGGCTTGAAAGGATCGAAAAGATGTAACAATTTTTTTTGAATCTGTACAGTAATTGTAAAAAAGGACTTTTGGCTGAATGAAAAGTCGTCGTAATCACTATTATGCAGCAAGTTTTATACATTTTGGTGAAATGTACGTAGTCATTCTTGTATGGTAGCCTTCCCAAGTGATTTTAAAGGGGAAAAAGTTGGATCCACGTAATCCGCCGATTTTCCCTTCCCCGCGAAGCAAAATGAAATCTTAAGTCGTTTCATGGCTTCTTAGCTCATTATATGCATGTGAGCTGATGCGATGAGACTTTTTTTATATGGAATGCATCGTAATAATTTTTTTGCTGGGGCTGAGATGAACATCATCTTCATGAGAGGAAGGTAAAAAAAAAGTTGGTGTAATGAGTTTAAGGCATATTGACTTTTTCAACGTGTTCCTGTACACTAATGTTTAATTTCTGTGCTCATTGCTATTGAACACTTTTTTTGTTTTGAGAGTTTGAGAGTGCAAAGTAGATAAAGAGTACCTAACATTTTTTGCGTAGCGCCTGTCTTGTTATGAAATGGGTGGAATTTTGTATTTCAGAAGCACAATTTATTTCGTCTGCTATATTAGTTAATGTCTAGTAGTTAGTGGATTTCCCCAAGAATGAGAAGATTAGAGAAATTAAGGATTCGCAAAAAAATGAATTTTGGTTAAGAAAAATGCTCTGGTATTTATAGAACTTGGGTGGCTTGTTCTAATCTTTTCATTTCCTGATAACAACCACTTTTTTCTCCGTGTTTACAAGCCCTTCCTTTTTTTCAAAACATCTTAAAGCTTTCAAAAACATTTTTTAGGATAAAATATGTAAAAGTCCAAAAATACTGGTAGAGCCAAAATTTGCGGAAAAATTCGTTACTTTTTTATACAAGAAAAAGTTGATAAATCAAGAGAAAAACGGAAATTATATGTCCCGTTGTGTAAAGCGAAATGCAGAAAAGTAGTTTTGCACTATCGACAGAGTTGAGGCGAGAAGTGCGACAATGATCGAATTCCTAATTCACAGAATAAATTGTGGCTGTGGTGGCTATAGATGAAAGTACATACGTAGCTTGCTAAAATATATATCTGTAATTGACAGGGGAACTTATATGTCCTGGTTGAACTGGCGGAATTTGACAAACACGTAAAAATCTAACGAATTCAATTGAGATGATTTGTATTATGTGGATTTCGAGACCAGTCTTATTGAAAGCGTGCAAACAAGATAAAAGGACTTCATATATATAACATAAAAATCAGCGATCCTCTTTTGTTACGAATCGGGCAGAGTTGAGAGAGCAGAAGTTACTTTGAATATTACAAAAAAGTCTTTTGAACTTGACAGCTTGTCGACATGAAAGATTCTTTTTTTTGCAAGAGAGATAGATAATTCCATAGGAAATCTTTTTGCCTATCGATAAGGAGGGCATAGAAAACTGCAGTAGAACAGAATTTAACCTTCAAGTTAGTTACGAGTTGCCTAAAGTCACTCCATACATCATGTAACAACACTACCTGAGTATGCTGGGAAAGATCAACTCGTAATTTATTTTCGTCGATAGGATTAACAGTTGAGAGAGTAGGTCTAAAAGTCATTATGGCTATAAAAAATGGACTATATACTGCAGACTTTATATGCCTACATGGTACATGTAGGTAACTTAATAAAGTTCACAGGTAGACTTTTTCGACTATCAGACGGTGTCATCGTAAAATAGAAATGACAGGAAGGTATGGATTAATCATCATCATGCAGTTGAGATCCTATACAGGATACCGGCTCCACCGCCACCAACCATCTCATCCTACTACCACCGGTATTTATCGGTAACCACCGCACACACAACCGCAGAATACATTTTGATAATTTTGTTTGTATTGATTATATAACGTAGGTTTATATATGTTAGTAATATGGGAAATTATTTTTAACGTCTCTACGTGCACACGTAAAAAATGTATGCTTGATTTGATATAAAAAATGAGAAGAGACCAAAATCATCATCTAGTTTGGCTCATTTAACTTGATAATAAGATGAAGGGGCCAGGTCTTCCGACAGACTCGACAGAGTTATGAGACTCTCTAACTCGTTTGCTACTACTGCACTATCGGGGCTGAAGTTAGTGTGATCTGTGGGAGCCACACACAGCTCCAATTCTTATATGAGAAATGATGTTATGTAAATCATTATTGCGTTTTATGTAAATCTGAGGATGGGATTTGATTAGAGAAAAAAAGTTTTTTTGCGGAGAGAATAAACCGTTGCTTTCCCCCAAAAAAATAACCAAAAAGGAGTAAGGAGTCGGAATTTTAGTGATATTATATGTGAGGAGGATATGAGAAATGTATGTGAAGGGCAATGTCAATATTCACTATTCACTATTTTTTTGCGAAAACGCTTTTTTATATTGCATTACTGCTGGACCACTAATAATGGTAACCGACCGAGTGAACTCAGCAAAAAAATATACATTTTTCTTTAGCTTGTCTTCGTAAGCTCTAGTGACCTTAAATCAGGTTAGTGGAGAGGGCAAATAACTTTTTCGCGGAAACCACACACGTTGTTGGGACTCACGAAAAAATATATCAAGTTACAAAAGGTGCAGACCTGGATTCTGAGCTAATCAATACCGCACCGGGTGATGCAGTATTTTTTGGGCGCCCGTCTGCTGTACAAACGCAAAGGTACTAGTACCTGGCACTGAAAAAAAGCTGAATATATGCAAAAATGAGTGCAAGGTGAGAAACTTGTAAAAAAAGTGAGTCAGACAGTCAAAGGAGAAGACCAAATAAGATAGGGTAAGTAGTACTTAACATCCCAACAGACAATGATAAATATGGCATGAGAGTCAAGGTGAGACGAAAAAAACAAACATTTAATGACAGAACAAACAAAGGACATGAAATGAATGCATCCGACCAGGCGGATTATACACTTTTTTCTGTTGCTGGTTTATAACAAGGGAAACGGGTAGTTTCTATATCTGTAAAGCATATTACGGTGGTGGGAATACGAGAGGATTACTTAGTTTAATTTTAAAAGTCGATTAAAATTGCTCACCTCCTGTTCTCTGCATATGTGATGTGCCCTCGTTTTCTTTAAAAAGAGAGTTGAGCATAAAAAAGGGTCATTCATTTGGCTGCAACTGGTGGAATTTTAAAAAGGCAGCTTCGCCGCATTAGGTAATCACAGTGTGTGATGCAGTTCTTAATAATACGGGAAGAATAGTTGCTGCATGAACATGCAAATGGTGGGGTGGATGTGGATTGTAAAAAAAGTTCATTCATGTGTATTGCGAACAGCTTAATTTACTTTGTCGCTAAATCACTCTATCCTTTTTTATGAGGCAGCCTTAATAGTGTACTTAATTGCAGTTTGCGATGTCACTCCGACTAAGTTTTTTTAAGTGGCTTGCGTAATAAGGCTTCGTGCACAAATTACGTAACGCTTAGGACATGTACGTTAGATTTAGTAGGCGTTACACGGTGTTACAAGGTAGGTACGTACATGTGTGCTATAAAAATAGTATTTCATAAAAGGAGTGCTGACGGAAAAAAGATATTCAGCGGTGGAAAAGTACCAGTGCCATATGATTTGAAGGGTGGGATGGTGGGAAAATGGAAAATCAAACATTTGCTAGGGCTCTATTTACGGTCAAGTGAATAAATTTTTTAAGCAGAGTCGGCTTATAAATTCTCGTAGTTGTTAAAATCTTTATCGCAATGTAAGACAGCAGTTTACATAAATATTAATGTCTTAATGGCTTGATTACGAGAAGGGATGAGCAAAATTTTGTTGCAGGTTTTTGCATTTCGTAATAAACCCGAAGGAATCAAGGGCAATGTATTCTTTAGTTATTCATTAGGGGATACATAGGTATGTACTTCAGAAAATCTGTTTTATGATGTAAAACGTACATTTTCGTTACCAAACTTGACCAGAGGATTTGAATGCCACTTTAGTGCATCTTTTTTTGCACTTGATATATTTTATGTATACCCACTAGCCAAATTTCTCATGCATGTAACTTGCAGCATCTCCTCGTACAAAGATACAACTTGCATAAAAAGTGTAACCCTTTTTAAACTTATTTTTGCAGAGTAAAATGGAGGGTTATTATTTGGTTCGGTGCGCATGCATCATCGTTTTGCACAATTTTTTTTTGATGCGGATTCTGGGATGCATTTGAAAAACAGTACTGCACAAAAATTTTTACGGGAGCAAACTCAAGTCGCAAAAAAATTGTAGGAAAATGCAAGAAGATACAGATTCTGTGTTTTTCTCTAAACGAAAAAAAAGTTTTTTTTGATGTGGAATGGTACTGATGAGACCGACAATGAGACAGCAAAAGTAAAGAAATGTGCAGAATCACACATCGCTCAGTGTCTGCTTACATTCAACCCTGCATTAAAAAACGGGCAAAATGTTAAAAGATATTTTTTTTCTCATAGAAGCCATGGTAAGGGTCAGCGGGTGATGATGGTTGGCGATGATGATGCTTTTGCTATTCAGTCGTAACTAGCCCAAAGAAGCAAAAAAATATTTTTATATAAAAATTCCCTCCTACTTTTTTTCCTCCGTTTTAGCCAACTAACCAACATTCAGAGAATTGCAGTTTTGGAATGACTAACCAAAAAGGAACTGTTCTCTGATCACCATCATCATGATCATCAGTAAACAACCATGTTGATGGTTTTATTGTCTGCGTGTCGTGCTATGCGTGTGACCCTTGATGATTTTGATGATGGGGATAAAAGTCGGAACGGAGCTGGGTGAGCAAACTGATATAAGAGGAGATGGTACGATTTTCTTGTTATTCCTGCAGCTTTTTCCTCTCTCTTAACATTTCATTACCATCTCTGCTATCTCGAGATGGTTGCTATCTCGTAGAAAAGTGCTAGGTCTGAAATGCGATGTGCGATGCGGATGGCGATGATATCAAGCAGTCCGACTGCTGGGCGCTTCATGCCATTTTACGCTGGATATTATTTTTATTGCTATTACACTGCATTACTATTAGCCTGTTTAATGATGTAACTTTTGCGAGGGAAAAGAGAGAAAAAAGATGATGATGAGGGTGACCAAATGACCAACCAAGCAATGTACAGTTAGTCTCTTGCGTCTTCTGTGCTGCATGCTAAAATGATATCAAATAGGTACCTTTGAAGGTACCTAGCCATATCTAAGAAATAAAGCGTTTACTAGGACAACTCATTACTATTATTGTTATTATTATTTGCATGTCATGACCTGCATTTTTTTGTTGCTTTATGTCTCTGTGTGGATAAGGAAAAAAATTGTTGGAGTTGATGACAGTGTAGTATGCAGTAGAAATTGTTTCTTTTCGAGAGGGAGAAAGAGACCGACAAATTATGCCACACTGCATTCCTTCCCTCAAGTAAACCCATTTGTCATTGAGGTATGTAACGCTCATCTAAATATTGTTTATGGTTTAATTGACGGAAACAAGTTATGTAAGGTCAGAGATGAGATGAGAGGGGCTCGTTAGTACCACGCAATTATTTCGTTATTTGTTCTCAAAATAGGTAGAGCCAAAGCTTATAAGATGTTAAGGGACTAGGTAGTCATTATGTGGGAAATGAACCAGCTATTTTGTGATACTCTATTGAAATAGCACTTCATTTCTGGTGGCGGTATACATTAATCTGGATCGGGGAGAGCTATGATAAAAAATTGCTCCATTGGTAAACTTATATTTATTTTTTGTAGGTAGCTTATTATGTTGCAATTGTTGAAAGTGGAACATGAGCGGAATTATATTTGCGGTGGTTTCTGCAACATGTTTGATTATTGATAGAATTAATTGCTGTTTTCGGAGCTAATGGTGCAGGTGTGTGGTAATGGAGGGAAGTTGCATTTGATTTTTTTCAATGTTATAGGTACAACGAAAGGATATACAGATTTTACAGTGTGTGCAGGTAGCCATGTATATGCTCATATTTCGTGTAAGATCAGATTAAATTTGTACGGACAGACAGATCGTGGTCGTGCGCTAGCTCTCAAAGAATGGAAAGCGAGGAATGCATGTTGAAATTATCGCCATCATTTGTAAAGGAAAAAGTCACAAACAAATTCAACCTATTTGTAAAAGTGATTTGTTCCTGTTCGTAGAAATTTTTTTCGTTTTGAAATGTTGAAAACAGGCATTTTTCTGACCGGAGATGGCAAAAATGATTCTTTTTTCAATTCAATTTCAGTTGCCTTTACTCGTTTGTAAGAAAATGCGGATGCAAGTGAGAAGGGAGTAAAAAACAGCTTACAAAGTTTTATAGCGACTCTTTCTCTCAGATCGTAAAATATATCAATTCTTACATAAAAAATTTCTGGTTGCATAATAATGAAATCGGGAGAAAAGAGTATAACATTTTCTCGTCATGCATGTACGAATGCGAAAATTCCTTTCAATCCCGCTTGCAATTTTGACATCCAATAAACAGTATCATTTTATTACTTGGCGAGCACATTCAAATGGACTTTTTCGAGCTTCTTACTACAACCGTGTAATTTTCTTTTGTTTTGGAAATAAATCGGAACACACATGCGTAGCACGCCGAAGCCAAAGCCAAAAAAAAGTTTGGGGAATAAGACATATCAATAAAATGATTATACGTGGGGATTATAATGGTAATGCAAAAAGTAATAGGTACTGTTGTTATTGTTGTGTGAACCGTCATCATCTAAATCTTCTTCATGATGCCTGATCAGGCCTAAGTCATGAAATTTATTTCGTTTTTTCCTCTCAGACATATTTTCTCATAGCCAAGTCACACTATTATTATACGGAAGAAGGATGTATGCAAATAGTAAAAGTGCACTGTTACCGCCATACCACCGTGAAAAATGTAGGAAACACAGCTGCTGCTATTAGGACTACCTACGTATTGTTTAACTTGTGAAATTGTGAAATTGTGAAATGTAATCGGAGGGAACGGAAAAGAAAAAAAAATTGTCTTCAACTTTTTTCGATGATGACTATGTCTCGCTGGTGGCTGATGATTGTACACACATTTCGTTACGATTCAATCATAACAAAAGGAAAAACACTAATTTTGCAAGCTCCATCAGAGTACTGGTGAAAAAAATGCGCGGAGTAAGATGCAATGGCTTTTTTTGGAGGGACCATGACAAGTTTCATTTTCGAAATTTGTTTTTTAGTCTATGAGCAGCGGAGCAGACGTGACAAGACAAGAATGAGCATTTTTTTTAGATGAGAGGAGGAGAGGAGGATGCAGGTGCATATTTGTCGTTATTTTTTTATATTTTGACTTTGGCTGTTGTCGACTTTTACGTGTAGGTATATTGAGTTTAAGGAAGCAAAAAGTGAGAATGGAACGGAGAAGGAATGTTTTCCTCTAAAATAATACGCTGTTCATGGCTACTGAAAAAAAAATATTTTGGAAAATGAGCTTTTTTCCTGCTCTAGCTTTGTCTCATAAAAATGTCACGCTTTCATGATGATATTTTGTTGGGGATACTGTTTTGGTACTTGATCATCAAGAGCGGCTTCACTTTCTGGCGCTGCCAACTCAAAAAAAAATATAACGCTGGTCGGGGAGGATAGGACAATCACTGCAATTTCTAGTTCCGGATTTAAAAGATTGGTTTCATTAAGATGTATCGATTTAAGGAAGCAAAAAGTGAGAATGGAACGGAGAAGGAATGTTTTCCTCTAAAATAATACGCTGTTCATGGCTACTGAAAAAAAATATTTTGGAAAATGAGCTTTTTTTTCCTGCTCTAGCTTTGTCTCATAAAAGTGTCACGCTTTCATGATGCTATTTTGTTGGGGATATTGTTTTGGTACTTGATCATCAAGAGCGGCTTCACTTTCTGGCGCTGCCAACTCAAAAAAAATATAACGCTGGTCGGGTAGGATAGAACAATCACTGCAATTTCTAGTTCCGGATTTGAAAGATTGGTTTCATTGAGATGTATCGAGCGTTTGCATTTTTCCGTTCTAAATAATTTTTCTTTCATTGACTCTGAATAAAAAAATAATATTCCGTTTTGTGATGTGACTTCATTCACATTTCATTTGAAAGTTACGGGATGTTTCGTTCCACAGCTAAGTGAAACCGGAAAAGGAGAAGACACTAGACAGCAGACAGTGCAGAAACTGGAGGTAAATATTAATGAATGGATATATTTTTTCTTCCTATTTTAACCTCCGTCAGCACTGAGCAAACAAGTTGAATAATGTGAATGGTAAAAAAATATTGTGCTTTCCTCTTTCCTGATTAAGATATCGCTTCACTTATTATTACCACCGCTTCGTCGGCTGCCACTTCCACTGCCACCGACATAAAAGCTAAAGTGAAGTTTATTTTTATTTGAGAATGAGAATGTAGCCGTTCTGAGAAACGAGTATTATATATATTTTTTTACAATAATGAAAGAAATTCTTGTTAAATTCTCCACTTGATACATATTTTCCTGTCGCTTTAATAATTAAGTTTTCAAAACATCAAGAGCAAAAGAGAGAGGAGAAGGTAGAAGTAGTGAAACCTAGTTAAAGTCAAGTCAAAACCGAAGTCCCGTTACATGTTTGGTTTTCCTATTTCCTGTAACTTGTCTGCTGGTTTCACGCACAGATTTTTCTACGTTACTAATTTATTTCAGTGTACTGAGATATGAGAGATGAATTGAGATATCAAAATGCAGATTTTCAACTAATTTAGGATGTGTACTAATTACTCTAAGAAAAGAGATTTTCTTCTACGCTGCTGCAGTACAGTAGCAGAGAAGTGATGAGTTCAGCTCGAGCTAGATTCAGATGAGATGCGGTTAGTGTACTTAATGCTTGAGTGCTTTATCATGGCTCGCATTCAAGTTGCGTTTAGCGTACGTACAAGTTCCCATAGGCCGTAGTACTGTACTTTTTTTGCTCTAACTACTTTCGATTAACAATGCTGAAGTTGTGCTAGGTATATAGAAAATCTTTTGGGGTAATGTGATACTGCAAGGGGAATGTGATTTTTAGAGAATGAAAGAAAAATCCTTTTCTAGCGCTTTTCTCATTTTTGCAATGTTGTGGTATTCAAAGACAGGAAAAGACATTTTTTTACTAAATGGCATTATTATGAGAGTAATTCATCGTAAATGAGTGTGTGGCAGGCTGGCAGTGAAATGCCTTCTATAAGGTGTGGGCAGCCACTACGCTCTTACCACCGTCATTGCAGATTCTCTACATTAATGTCACTTTTCTGACTGTCACTTCACGTTATTGTTGTCAGCTTTTTCGTTAGCAAATGGTACGCTCCTGAGTAGAGAGCCGCAATTCCATCGCAAAGCACATTCCATTTTCTAAATAAGCGCAAACTTTTTTCAGATTTTTAAAGTGAAATATTCGCAAAACAGTTTGCGTTTCTTTCATTTTATGCATGTCCGGATTTTTAAAGAAACTCTTAGTTTTTAATCCTGTCAGTGATCCCTACAATGAAAGTTGCGCACGTACACGTTTCTTAGAATGATGTCATATTTTTGCACATTCCGTAGCACATTTCTGCACAAAAAATTAATATGACTTCATAAAAAAAATCAGGATAAACCTTTAAGCACGATCTGTCGTCTCAAACATTTGTATTCAGATACCTAATCCGAAATATTTAAAATATGCTGTTCGCGTTCTAAACCTGCACTGAAAGAGTCCGCTTTTTGTTGGCAATGGCAAGAATGTGCAAAACGACACAAAAATATATGCTCTTCGGACTGACCAGCAAACTTTTTTAACCAGAGAAATTCACGCGATGAAGAAAGCTAAAGGTAGCGTGTTATTACTCTCAAGCTAATTCCGCCGTATAAAACTGTTTCTGCTCTGTCATTATGTCCGAGCAGAAAAGTCGGAGCATTCATTATGAATGGACATGTGTGCGCAGTTGCCGCAGTTTGTATATATTGTCATTAGAGAACTAATGCAGATCATTCAGCTGCAGCTGGTCATTATTCATCTATTGACCATTTTAAACTTGTGTGCAGCTTTTCTGCACATTTCCTTTTTATGTTGGGAATGCTTTGAGGAGAAGCTAAAAGAATGAGACTATCTATCTTCATCATCCATCAGAGATCAACCTGATTTTTCTACCGGCTACTAGCTCTTTTCTTATGTATATAGCGAGGAGAGAGAGAGAAGAGAGCGATTATTACGATTATTTTTTTCATCTTCTACTTAGGTACATACACATAGCACCGCTAGCTGAAATTGCTCAGTTGGAGTAATAGTTCGCCTATTTCATTTTACTTATTTTTTCAATATAAAAAAGAGAAAAAAAGTTTCGGAGAGAGCGAGTGAAGATGGGAGAGATGACAGAGAAGAATGCGGTTATATTTTTAAAGAGGAATAATTTGTAGATGAGAAATTGCTCACTTCACTACTTCTTGCTCTTCTTCTTCTTCTCTCCCAGATAATTTCCCTGTGATGGGGTATGATGCAAGTTTGCGAAATTATTTATGATTAATAAAGTGCTGTCGTAATATGCCACGATTATTACATGGAGTGCTACTACTTTACTCTCCTGCAGCAATCACAACTGAACAGTTGCATTTTCGGGATTTTCTAGGTGGAAAAAAAATTTGGACATTTTCCTCTCCCATTATATCTGTATCAGACCAACTCACAAAAGCACTTTTACGTGCTGCAGCTTCACCCAACAAGAAAAAAAAAATAGTTTGCTCCCAGAAAAACTGGCCAACTGAAGCTAAAAGACATTTATAAAACAACAGTTTTTCCTCCTTATCGTGATGATAATGAGATAGAGAATGTCCATCCTTGTCCTACTACTTTTGTACGTGACTACGTGATGAGCCAAAATGCAGGAGGGAGAGATTTTTGTGTATTACTGCTCCTGTCTTTTTCTTTTGGGGAAAGAGAAGTTGTGTGCAGTGAAAATGTTATGAATTATTAGGGGAAGAAAACGGCTGTTGGCTGACTGACCGGTCCGGTTGCGTTGCACACTCTCAGAGACTCTTCTCTGCTCATATATGCTCATGTCTCTCTCCCTCTCTTTCATACTGTGTTGAAAAAAAATGGTAATTGTTGTTATTACTTTTGTATGTAATTGTTAGGTAGGTAAGTACGTGTGTATACCGTAGCCTGCCTCAATCTTAACTTTTTTATGAAGTACGAAAAACTTCTTTTTCTTAGCAAAAAAATGAGGAGCGGTAATCTGCACAAAAATGATTTACGGAAGATATGATGAAGTGGACGATGAGAACATTGACGAAAAAATATGTTTCTTTTGGAGAAGTGTTTTTTATACAATATGAAAATGGTGTAAGTGAAATTATGCGTGTCTATGTCTGTCCTCAGCTCGTGTGAACAAAGCCCCAGCTGGATTTCAGAAGAAATCTTATACACTCAAGAATATTCTTTATGATGGGGCATTCTGTATTTTTAGAGTGGAAGAAGACTATTATTCCATTGTATGCTAATTTGATTTGGCCGGTGATTTTTTGGCAGGAGCCTCATGAAATTGAACTTAGAAAGGGATATCACATTCGAATCACGTTTCGGAGAGCCATCATCAGCTAACAATATGTAAAATATTAGTTTCTGAAAGATTATTGTGGCTCTGTTTGCATATGCGTTTTCTTCTCCATACAAGATATTAATATCATAAAGCTACTTGTGTAGACAAGAGAACTCGCGATAAAAACTTTGTTTGGAACACGTTTGAGAAATTTTTCCTGCCCACGGGCTTGAAGGATGAGCAGTCTACTATATATGATCTTGAGCCGTCGTATAAGTTTATTCTTGGATGTAATACTTGCCAGATCATATCAAATGATCTTTTAGCTCTTAATTTGACACTATCCTAGAGAGAAGGTATCCATTAAGTGATGCGATGGAGTTTTTTTTATCCTAGGGAGGAATATAAAAAAATGTGCTTACTTGTTGAATGTGTTGTGGAGGAGTTTCTCTTGTAAAAGTGATTTATCCAAAACAGGCACCACAAACAGTCGTCACGATAGACGACTTCGAAAATAGCTCTTTTAAAGTTTTAAGTTTCGTTCCACAGCTTGAGCAGGTCTCACCAGAAGCTGGTATAGTGTCTCAGGTTTATGTCCAGATTCTTGTTAAAAAACTTTCACTGTCAAAAAAAATTTTTTGCTTTTTTTCAGTTGAGAAAATTTGAAATCGTGTTTTTTCGGGTATATAAAATTATTCGTTGTAAACGGCCACTGGCACCAAACTATCAGTTTAAAAAAAAAAGAAAAGTGGAGAAAACTGTCCTTGTCTTCTTTTTTATTTTTGGGGCAAAATTGGAGCAAGTATTTTTCCAAGTCACTGCGTAAGTTTAAACTTTGACAGTTTTCTTGTTATCCTCACGACTTGACTCTTCAAAGTCAGTTACGGAACTGAAGGGTCCGAAGAGCACTGCCAACCATGTACCATGTATGTAGGTAATGCAATGAAAGAAAACTCGTTCGGTTTTTTTAAAACTGCGGAGGTACAGGCAATCTAGCAGTACATTGCTATTATTATTGGCAGATATGAAAATCCGATAATGAACATATGTATGTCGGACATTTATCTATAATGAAAACACAAAGGGAGTACGAAAGGATTCATCCAATGTATTGGTGGTGCTCAGGGAACCGAGAAAATTTCAAAAAATGTTTTTTTTCTATTTGTGAAACGCTGTTCTGTGTAGCCGAGCGATGTCGGTGAGACTGAGGGAGAAAAGTGTGATTCTTGAGAGTTTTAAGCGACTGCTTTTTCCACCTGTATGGGAAAACAGTTAAGACATGAAACATTTCATATCAAATCAAATCAGCGAAGGGGCTGGTCTTTTCTACCCCAATATAGGGAAGCCACGCAAAAATATATATTACAGAGGGTACACCATGTAGCCCATATTTTTTGCGAGAAAATAATGTGCATTCATATCTACGCTTTTCTAGGACTTTTGCCATAACACTAAAGCGTACCCGTAATATTATTGCTCTTCTGCCACACGGGAAAATATATGTTTATTTACAGGCAAAGGGAAAAGCAGTAAGAGAAGCAAGGGCTTACTCTTTTACACACGCAAACTCACCGGCACTCTTACATTTGACAATCATATGGGAAGATTCGCGTAGTAGTGGTAGTTGTAGGGAAGCTATGCGCACTGCATTCATTCATTGAGGCAGCTGTAATTTTCGAACAGGCTGAAGAAAACACTCAAGAGCGCAACGGTGAATGTACAGCCTTGTCCTTTACCTTGCTTTACGTTGCTCATGATCATCCCTCCTTGGTGTGTGGTGTTGCTGCCCCTACTCCTGCGAAAACTGCCTACTATTAGTGAGATAAACAAGAAAAAAGTTGGAGGAACAGGTAGCGTAATGGTTTGGCGGAGTGCGCAATGCGCATGCATCATCATATAGTGGGAGTATATAGTGCATTGGAGTTTTCGACTTCAATGCTGAAGCGTAGGTAGGGGTGTGCAGGCGATGATGAAAGATAATCGCGAAAATTTTTTTTATTCCTTTGGTCTGTACTACGTGCACCTCTCAACATCGCTTCAGAATACACATAAATAAATACCGTAAGTGGAAAGGAGAAGCAGGAAGGTAAGGGGATGATGAGATGAGAGTTTTTAAGCCTAGGCAGGCAACCGAAAATGCACTTGGACTTGTTCTCACGTCTATAATATGTAAGAAGGAAAAAAGGCTTATCCATTATATAGGAGCTACACATACTACATATTTGCAATATCTTTGTTTTTTTATTGAAGGAAGCGATGAGTGTGAGTGAGTAGGGAATCTATGAAATTTGTGTTTGATTTTTTTTTGGTTCTAACTTGCTCCTGGTATTTGATTTATCGAGAGGCTAAATTGGTATTTCCCCCTATAAAAAAAGTGATATGGATCCTATAGGCTCTATGAGGCTTCTGCAGAAGGGATGCGAAGATAAACACAGCGCGTAGGTATAATATGAGTATAGGGGTAAGCCCTGTANAGGCTTCTGCAGAAGGGATGCGAAGATAAACACAGCGCGTAGGTATAATATGAGTATAGGGGTAAGCCCTGTAATGTTTTTCGTATGAGTAATGCATAAACGTTCCTCTCATGGTTCGTAAAACAGGCAGGCCGTTGCCCTCGCCCTCTCTGCTAACCCAAAACAATCTGCCGATATCTGTAACATACCGTCAATGTGTGAAGAGTAGGGAGCAATACATATTTTTATCTGTTTAGCTGTACTTCGTCGTCTCAAAAACTCGTGGCTGAGGAGAAGAGAGAAGGGAATAGTGTGTTTAGAATGCGTAGGGAGCTTGTGATGAGGAAGTGGGGATTTTCTCACGTTCCCCCAACCAAATCCCATTTTTATTCGGTGGAAGCCGTGGTGGTGGAGTGATGCGAGATGATGGGACAGGTGTAAACGGTGACGTAAGTAGGTAGCTTTTTATCAGGAGATGACAATATACCTTAATCGGAAGGAGTGGGGGAGAAATAAAGGCTTTCAGTTTTAGAGGAGTTGTAAGTTGGCAAAAGTCGCTGGGGTATTTGATATTGATTCATTATTCATTATTCCTGTTTAAATTAGACTGTGACAGGTAATACGCTGATTGTTTATCGTATGAGAAAATCTTAAATTTTGTATGAACGTATTTATATATTTTTATTCCGCAAAGGAAACAAAACAAAGTGATCATACTGATCATTCAGTCACACCTGAGACCGGGAGGGAAGCTACGTGCATGATCCATTTTGGACTGGTAATGAGGAAATAAGATAGGAAAAGTGTTTGAGTGTGGGTGGTAGAACAAGTAAAAAAAATTACTGCCATCAAGATTACATCCGCTAGATATGTTTTCAAGGTAGAAATAAAGCTCTGCTGGGAAGAGCACTCTCCGAATTTCGCTGAGAAAAAAATAAAAATTACGGGGATGCAGTGAAATAATTAGATGTGCTTAACGCCCGCTCTGACTTATACGTAGAGCCGCTTGGCTTAATAATGCTGTTAAAATCTACAAATTTGTAGTAGATCGCTTTGCAGCATTTTTTATGGGGAAACGTGCTTGGATATTTTCGCAATAAATTATGCTTTTATTTTTTTCAAATAGCAGTATTTTTATTTCCCTTTACTTTCATGGAAAACTGATTGATACATTTGATACTGGGTGAGTTAGTAGGTGTTAGGAACGGAAGATAAATAACTATGAGTATAGGAACACGTTTGGCGTTTCGATTCAAACAATATTACGTCCGCTACGGTTTTAATTGGGTACCTAAATGTAAGAAAAAAAATATTTTTTTAAAGTTGGCATGATGAGCATTTTACCTACTAAAGCAAGTACAGTTTTTTAAAGGGTTGCGTTTTAGTCAGTTTCCTCTCAAGATCGCTCATCCTACATAGGCTTAGGTAACTTTGTAACGCAACGCAGAGTGTGGGTGTAATAATCACTCTCGGATGAACAAAGTAACGTAAAAATGCGGACTGGCAGTAGAGGAGCAGTACTATAATACATTAGTCATATTGTTCCCGTTGTCATTATGCGATGTGAATGATGTCGTTACTTGACTTGCTTAATGTCATTATTTAATCGTAATGAGTGAATTTTCGCGTGTTAAAACATCCACGGTGGTATTTCTCTGAGAAAACTGCTCAGGAATTTATTACAAAATTGCTGTAAAAAGCGTTCCGAGTTCAAGTTGCAAGTTTGCAACCAACACCGTCATTACTGCAGTGCTCATCAGTCATCGTCATCATCATCGTAATATCATGCAAGTGGCATAAAAAATGTTATCAGAGTGAATTAGAAAGAGACATGGACAGGTCATACAAGATTAGGGGAAAATTGTATAAAGTAAACTTAAATACACCTAAAAACATTTTTCCTGTGAGCATGTGGCTGAAAAAAGAGCCGTTTTCGTATTTTAAAAAAAATTCCTGAAAAACTGTTTCACTGATACCCTTTCTTCTGGGTGGAATGGTTATTGCGTGAAAAATGGAAATTTAAATAGTAAAAATTTCATGTACGCCCCTTTCTTTCCCTTCTTCCACGGAAATTGCATATCTGATATGGTCCGTTTTGAGTCCCTTGATTATCCTCATGTTACATGCTTTCAGGTTTCAACGCTCGTAAATGACGCCTACTATAACGCTCTGGGAGTGCATTTAAAAGCGCCTTAATAACTTTATTTGAGGGAACAACCATTTTTGTGTGCATTATACTCTGTTCCACCCGCCCTCTTTAAACGGCCATAAATATGTTATACCATTGCTAATTTCCTCTTGAAAGTTTTTTTTCCGATTTCCCGCTAATTAAGGTTCCGTAGGTACCGGAAAAGATAAATGAGTTTTTAATTCTAAAAAATAGTGAATAATCGCTATTCAGCTGTGCTACTATCAATAAGTGCAGTAATTAGTTCACGTCGCACGCATTGTCGTCGTGATGTCCTAATTCCTTTTAAGAAAATTGATGCATCCTCAAAATATTGGCACACCAAGAACAAAAGGGGTAAAGGGCCATTAAGTGTTTTGAAAAAGTGACCTATAAAATGTTTCCATTAGAGTTGTCTATACTTATTCGAGTCGGTTCAGTTGTCTAAAAAAAAGTAAAAGAAAGTCACCGGTAGTTTTATGTGTGTGGGAAATGTGTGGGGGGTGGTAGTGTTTCTGTTGTCGTGGGAGGAAGGAGCGCTTTCAAAGTGAAAAAAAAAGATTTTGAAATATGTTAGGAGTCAACTTATTAAAAAATATATGTACCTAATAAGTTGAGCTAGCTGACTATGAATGAAATGTATTATCCAAAAGAGTGCATTCCTTTTAGGAGGAAGCTGCGCGGAATGCAGCGAAGCCTGTCTCTAATTCTGTATTGAGCTCGCATATCAATTTTTGTTTTTATCCGTCGAGTATTTTTAGAGCTGCTTTCTTTGCGTCTTCAATCAAGCATTCTATTCATTTCACACTTGAGTGAGTCCCTAATAAATACTATTTTTTATCAGGAAAAGTCAACCAATAAAATCGACAATAATGGAAATGGCACGAATGATAAAGTAAATATGCAGTGGTGTGTGGATTTTTAACCTGCTCACACCACCACCACTGTTTTTTACCGTTTCTTTATTTCTCTAATAAAATCCGATATCTTTTATGACATTTTCCGTTGGCTTTTTAAAGAAAAATTCTTGAACACTCTCAACCAGTATACATATTTTATTATTTATGAGAAGGCAAAACAGCAAACAATAAAATAAGGCAAGAATGAAGTATTGGCTTTGAATGTCAATGATGATGTCCTTCTATGGAAGATTTGGAGAAGAAGGAAAATACGCTTCTTAATTGATTTTATATTGTGGCATCTTCTAAACGAGGGAAAAGAGTGAAAAAGAAAGGTGAACAATGCGGAGAGAGGCACACATATCCCGATAGCCTCTCAATGAGCTTACCAAAAGAGGTTCCATAAAAGTAGCGAAGTTTCCTATTTCTTTTCTTCCCCAATAATTTTGCATTGTTGTGTGCTCTCCTGTGAGTTATGCATTTTTGTTGTTCCTCGCTGGGAAAAAAAATTATGAGTATGCTGCACTGCCACTGTTGCCACTACTGGCTAACCAAAAAATTCTGTCTTTTTTTGGTATATCTGTTATAACTTGGCGTAATAAAAAAAATGAAGGAAATGATGCTACCCTTGTGTCCTCCTGTGCGATGTGTGAGCTGAAATACATTCTCGTTTTTGAGGTGGTAGGAAATGGAGAAAGATACTGAAAAATGGGTATAATGCAAGTCATGATGATGTTGATTTGATGTCGGTAATAATGGTGATCAAGAACAAGTACACAGACACACACACACATATAAACATGTGCATTGTGTTCTATAAAAGTAACTTTGTTGAAGAGGGAGCCATAGCTCTATACATATTTGCAAATGCTGTCCTTTTGCTGATAATAATGTGCATTTTAAAGATTTTCATTAAAAAGCTATTCTCTTTTTTTAGCAGGCTGTTACGCGTGGAATAATAGCTGACTAAAAATGGATGAGCATGCTGGCTCTGCTTTTTTTAGCTGACAAGCCCAGTAATAAGTCTTTTGCACTCGGGCACATCTCTCAATCTCATTCCAACGAAGTTGTAAATTGGCTTAGGTAGGTTATCGTCGAGAAAGGAGAGGAGAGAAAATTTTACCGTTGTATTTTTTATTTTCTGTTGAGTGTCCGACAGTCCGAAGGCCGGAATCTACTTCTAACTTTAAAAAAGAGTCGGTGTATATCCCCGTCAATGCTAGGATTGGGAAATGGGTTTGACACTGGACTGACATCCGTGTGAAAACAAGTGTTAGTTTGCGTTTAGTATGAAATTAGATAATAGAAGGTAGATGCAGGAGCTTGAGGCGTGTTCAACTGTACCTTTGTGCAATTCTGACTAGCAATCAACCATATCAAAAGGGGTAAGTGCAAAGCGAAAAAAAAGTCGAAGTGAAAGAGAAGTGCATAATATTTAAAAAAGAGGAGGCAAGTCCATGCACAGAGCACGCTCGCAAAAAATACGTTCGTGGATGAGAAATGCAAGTTGGATGCACATTACGAAAGGATATAAAACTGAACTTTGGATGTTTTTGTTTGTTTGAGTGTGGTGTGGTTGGCGAGATTATGAGAACAGACTGGGTATATGAATGTATATATTAAGCTGGGTTTTTCTTGCCTACTATAAAATACCACCAACAACTCTTTTTTTATGTCTGCGTGCTTGATACTTCAAAAGATATTGAAATTATCTTGACATATCGAAAGAAATTTTCCGTTGTTCCCAACCAACTTCTATGGTGGTTTGGTG
>JAHZND010000426.1:0-27941 GCA_027744115.1 Acrocyrtus sp. NNG-2020
CTTTAGCAAGTCCGGAGTCGGGAGTCGCCAACCAGAGAAAAATGGTTAACTTTAGATTCTTTTAAACGACTCTTGTCCTTCTACACGGAACAATGCAGTACAATAAAAAGTACCCTTTCACGTATGCTATCATTTCACTTAAATTCATTAATGAAAATGACTCATTTTAAATCACTCCGAATAGATGGGCAGTAAAAATGGAATTTTTATGTATTTCCGTCGTTTACTCATACAAAACAGATTTCAACCTTACAATTAGCGTCTTACACCAAAAAAAATTAGTTTAATACAGATTGCCAATTCCCCACCCCTTTTCCTACTAAATTGACGGTATACACGTATTGCATTGCGTTGTACTTTTTTGCAACTTTCTGCATTTTACAGGCCCAACCACCACAGATAACTAACCGAATTGTAAACTTTTAGTGGTGGGCAAGGCTCCTTCTTCATACAGTCGATGAACTTAGCGTCGCAAACACAAGCCGCAAATGCACAAGGAGAATTGAGGTCACGATTGCAGCTATTCCTATTTTGTTTCGGCAAGTACTTATACTCGTAAATGATATGGTTTGGTTGACAGCCAGGATACCTCATTCTTGTCCTATACCAGCACTGGTCATGTCGCTTGCAGCAGAGATCACAGCCATCAATGTATATCCCGTCGTGGTGCCTATCACCTCCTCTTCCACACCTTATTTAGTGAAAAGAGTATAAAAAACAGGTTTACACACTGCACTGACTAGGTCAGTTTGTTAGAAGAGAGAAGAGAGAGTGGCAGTAATTTTAATTTTAATGTACTTAATTTACCAGTGCCCGTAGTGCGCCAACTTTATGCCACTATACTTGGTGCTTCTGATGATAGACGTGCCAAGCTGAAGCACATTTCGCCTTTTCCTGGATAGTTGATTTACGCCAATTTCCTCTTCGCCTGTGCTTTCCACCACAGAGGAAGCACTTTCCTGTTCGCCACCCAAAATATTAGTTCCGTCGGAGTGGTCACTACTACTACAGCCAGACAGCTCCAGCGAAATTGCGAAAAATAGAAAAACAAGAACTACTGGGAACAGCACGGACTTCATTTTTCTAGTAAAACTGGCACGAAAGTATTGCGAATAGGAGCGTTTTGCGTCGTAAACTGCCTATTCGCGATTTAGATTCTCACCAAGCTTTAGTAGAAATAGAAATTTTTATGGTAGGTACATGCCCACATCTACCTGACAATATGTTAGATTGTGTAAAATGGTTTTGAGTTGTGGTATTTGATACAATTCTTGTCGGGGCAGTTTTTTTTCTACTAGTAACCAACATTTAGCAGCATTTTGTTATATGCGATATGATGCTACTAGCGATACCGCTACCACAAGAATGTGCAGAAGTTGATACATGACGCGTCCCTCTTGTATTTCAAAAGAAAACCTTGAAGCAAGTGCAGAGTAATTACATTTATTGCTCCTGCTTTGTTTACACGTGCCATTGTAATTTACAGTTTAATGGTATTTTGCAACTTATAACGAAACCAAAATACATACTTGTATATCCGTGGCAAAATAATTTGTAGGAAAATTCTTCCCGAAAATGAAATGAAATATCAGCAGTGACACCTGATACACCAACCGCAGCAAACTACACACAGAATGGAATAAAGAAAGTCTACCAAAATGCTTTAAGGACCTTTTCTACCACGACGTAGTAAAATTGCAAATGGCTACTACCTATATGCACCACTGACAAATTTTCCCGCAACGGGAAGCAAAGCTCATTTTTCCGAATTCCAACATGCTTACTTTCATGTCAATTTTTCTTTACTAGACATCATCACCTCCCATTACTACCACTGGCACAAACGCCACATTAGCAACATTCTTTTAGCTACTTCTGCTGAGAAACCCCGCGTTTTTTCTTCTAAACTGTATTCTCATTCGTTTCCCTTTCAAAACAGAAATAGGTCGAGACTGACGTTTGTGTACCCGTTCAATTAATTTTATCTACGAAGCACACTTCTCACAAAAAAATTTCAAAAGGGTTCGCTACAAAAAACATGGGCCATTTTTAAAAAACATGTTGAAATACAAATACAATGCAGGTCACTTTTCACTTTTACCCCATCGAAATGCACACTTGAAGAGCTCCCATTTTTTAGTATGCATTTGATTGCGATAGTAGAAATCAGCAAATAAAATGTTTGCAACATGTTTTTACCGCATTTCTAAAAAAAGCTGTTTTCTCCAGCTAGTTTGCATAAACGAAAATAAAGTAGTTTCTTCTTTCTCCGAAACATGTACACTTTCAGTGTTGTACTGATACGAGAAGAAAGAAAATTCTTGGAATTTCAGCCACCATTTTTTAAAGAAGCGAATATATCAAATTCCATACGAGCAGGCTCGACAATATCCGCTTACATTTACCTTGCTTGAATATATTCATATGGTAAAAAAAACTGGTTGTAGCTGATAGAATTTTTTTTATGAATGGGTATATTGTGCTGTTCAAAACTTGAACTGAGATATACGCCAGACTCATCATTTTATCTCTCCTATTTCAACTCGATAAATAGCTGAGCATTTCATACGGCAGACATCATCATCATATCATTTTCGTTTCCTTCGCTGGGAGAAAAGAAAATTCCATCAGAAATCATCATCTCTCCTCTTTTCCATGTGCGCACTTATCATCGACATTATTCAGCTGTTCGAGTCCATCCAAAAAGAAACAACTTGCCCATCTCCCGTCTTCCAGTATAGTTCCAGTACGAAGTTATTTTTTTTTCTCTGAGAAAGAATAGCAGGGCGATCATCCCACTATCATCATACCTATTCTCCTCTTCCCATCCTATGAATAATAAAAAGAATAAAACTTTTCGTATTTGAATGTTTTAAAAATATTCTCTAGTGGATTGCGGGGTCCTCTTGAAAGAAAAGGGGAGCGGAAGGGAGAAAGAAGAGAAAAAAAATAACAGCAGCGGAGGTTTTTTTTCTCCTCTTCTTATTCCAAGAAAAATAGCGGAAGTACGATGATGCTGATGACTACAACCATGTGATACTATATATCTACGCCGGTAAGGTAAAGGAATGAGTAATGTGGTATGATTGCGCTGCGACTGAGCGCTCTTTTCGCTGCTAACGCTATCATCCCCCAACATTACATTATGGGCTCGGAGCCGGATATATTCTGGATGTGAATTGAATGCATTTCATTTCTGCAGGCGGTCGATGATGGTCTTCTTCCTTTTACTAGTGGAGCTCATCTGTTCCGCGGATACTCTTTTTTTCATTCTGTTTTTATATCTCCCTCCGCACATTATTCTCCGTTCCATAAATAAGAAAAATCCGGATTGATGTATTCTTTGTCAAAATAGGCTAGTAAGCTACGAGAAGGAGGAGGTATCTATACGCCACGTCGTCGAGGCGCAAGTATATTTTATTTCTAAATTGTGAAAGAAGAGCGGAACATTTGTGAATAAAAACAAGGGGAAAAGGAAACGAATAAATTATCAAGAATGAGTAAGAAGAATGGGTTGCCTTTGCTCCTCTGCTTTCTACACACACAGGCCGGGCACAAAAGAGAAAAAAAAAATCGATTCCACTCTCATATATATACCATTTCTTCCCTTTTTCTTTACCTCCAAAAAAAATCTACTTCCATATTATCATTTCAGTTATAGTCCAAGAGAAAAATGTGCCCAGAAAGTAATCATTGAAAAGAAAGCACTCTTTGAGGAACAAGATATTTTCTTCAGTAAATAA
The DNA here is from genome assembly GCA_027744115.1 of Acrocyrtus sp. NNG-2020. Lineage (NCBI taxonomy): Eukaryota > Metazoa > Arthropoda > Collembola > Entomobryomorpha > Entomobryidae > Acrocyrtus > Acrocyrtus sp. NNG-2020. The sequence continues at coordinate 3,744 of JAHZND010000426.1, forward strand.
ATATTTTCCCTATTGGGCAGAGCAGAGAGCATAGAAGAAAAAAAAATTCGCTTCGTTTTTTAAACAAGTGCATCTAAGGGAAGCACCCAGGGAACAAAGTAAACTTCCATTCCCATCCCATTTTCTTCACTAACACATGAGAATCCACTGGACAAAAGTAATGCATTGGCTGCATGACACAAAACAACTTTAAAGAGAGTAAAATGCACGTACGTACCGACACAAACAGAGATATGAAGCAGCAGAAGACAACAACGGGCACTTACAAACACAGCTACATTTTTTTCTTCTTTTTTTTCGGTGCTTCCTTTTCACTTCATTTTTTCCTCTTTCTTGGAATGAGAAGGAATGCATTTATTTCCCTATATTTTCTGGTCCCAAAAAAGAAAACGATTTACTTTCCCATCAACTCGTAGTCTCCTCGCTCTTCCTGCAAAAAGAGGCCGTTTGGGAAGGCGGAGTGAAAGGAAAACCAAAAGAATTTTAAGTGAGGAATAAAGCACACAAGAAATGGGAGAAAAAGGAAAGAAGAAATAAATGAGTAAACTTGGAAGAGAAAAACTGTTTCATTTTGACTACAGTGCTTAAATTCGGCTGTCGTTCTCTAAATGAATGCTGTTAAGTAGTGTGCAGGAAAACAGGGAAAGGAAGTGTTTTATGTGGTCTGTTTATCTCTCCGTTTCAATTTTTTCCCCTGAGCGGAGCGTGAAAGTATGCGGAGGGTGTGCATTCAATCAGTATAGGATCTTCGATTTGAAAAACAAAAGCACTTTCACGAATATTCTACCCATTTCCCAAAAGTGAAAGGATTGAGCCATTCCCTCCGTGGAGTATTTTTTTGCACGCTCCCCTCTCCTCCCTTTTTCGTTTATACTCCAACTAATAATAACAGAAGAAAAGCAGGCGGGTGTGAGGAGGCGACGAGAGTGTGCTTCGTGCTCTTATGATAATGTTTGGCAGGCTCATTCCCTATTTGTTTCTTTAGTGTGGTAAGCCCCACTGTTCTAAACAAAATTGACAAGTGTGTGGATAAGAGGATTTTCCTCTCTATCCCCTTCTGACTTTAAGTGGAGTCCTGTAATGATAATAACGCGACCTACATGAATCTAAATCGCTACAGACAAAACCGACAGACAGCTAACTTTGTGTTGGTCTCTTCACAACTCATCCAAAAAAATGCTGGAGAGAGAGATGGGCTACAAGGATATATATTTTTTATCTAAGTTTTTTTTTCGTTTCAGCAACGTTTCCGTTTTATAATGTAAGTAATAATTGTAGGAAGAGGAGGGGTGAGCCGTATGCACGCTTACTTTGTATTTTGGCTGGATTTTAGCAGTTTTTGCCAAAGACAAGGCTTTCAGGTTTTATTTTTTTGTGGGGTTGAGTTAGTAGAGAACAGCTCTTGTTCTGTCATCATTGCAAGATAAAACTACATTTCTCCTGTTTTGCGTGGGTCGTTCTATTTCGTTTAGTTCACTCAACTAAAACGGATGTGTGGAGAAGGGAGAGTACATGGGAATGCGAGTCTCCCTCACATGAGTGATCAGCCAAAGCACCAAACACAATCTCGTCGTAGTTTCGTCCGCAATCCGCAATTTGTCTTGTAGTGCGGAGGATGCTTCAGTTGATGATTGAGATTGGCACAGCTAAAAAAAGAGAATTTCCTTTTTTGAAGTGGCTGAAGAGTCACCTTGTCTTTATACCTTGATTTGCTTGAGAGCGTGATGAAATGATTCCAGCTAAAGCAGATATTTTTATTATTGCGAAAAAATTAACGGCAGTTCCGCTAACACTATACCTGCTTTATTTTTTTTAGAAGTGGGGCTTGTTTTGTTTCTTTTTGGTTGGAATTGGAAAGCGGATTTATTACGCCCTGAAAGTTGCTGTTTGTCTTTAGGACTGACTCAGTTGTTTCCTCTGTGGCAAAGCTGAATGAGTTTTGGAAGGTGGAAAATGTGTCTATTTTTACTTAACCATACAAATAAAATCCAGCCAAGGAGAAGACCAATGAGCTCAATATTTAGTCAGGAAAAGTTGAACAAAGAGAAATACAGTCTCCGCTGAGGATTTTCTATGCTGAAAAAAAACTGGACTAAAAGTGGATAGTTAAGTTTTCTTTGTAGACTTTCCCTCAGTTTGCTTGCTTCTTCCACACATTATCTTCCTTACAGGAATGAAAGGCACGGAGTTTGTCTCACTGACTGGATTTCCTCTCCTCACAAACACCAAACACATTACGGGAAGAGAAAGCCTCCTTTTTCCTTCCTAAATTGGGAAAATGTGTTTACATTTAAATTCCCTTCTTCTATTCCTCAAATAGCCTCCACTCAACACACACTTTTTTCCTTTTCCTTCTTCGCCACTCTTGCAACTTTTTTTTTTGGCAGATGCTTTGATGGATACAGGAAGAAACAGGGGAGAAGAGAGAAAAGCCAAGTATGTGTCTGTGTCTTCCCAAGAAAAAAATGAAGCTCAAAGTTCCATCAGCCACTCTTGTTTAAATACAAGATGCATGAGTCACTTTTATTTAGTTTCACTTCTATCTCTTCCAGTTCTCCTCAGGAAAACTTTTTTTTTCCAACTTTCTGCTTCCATCTCACCGTGTAATGAAAGCGATTTTGAGTCGTTTTCCAGAGAGAAAGAATAAAAAAAAAATTGGGACTGTGACCACGACCTAATTCATCTCGTTCTCTGTCAATTTAAAAAAATGGCGCGCCCTTTCTTCGTCATTTTTCTCGTTTTGTTTTTTCTTCTTCTTGGGCTAATACAGCGTGTACCGCGCGCCAGCAAAAAAAAATAAGTTCGCGACTCTTCTCATTACTACTGTTCTCCCGAAAAAAGAAAACTTTTTGCATATATTTTCAAAAGAAAGTTTTCTTTGTGTTTTCCAAGTTGAACGGGGAAGAAGTACATGCTCTTTTCCGTTTGTACACTTGAACCTTCATTCCTTTTTTGACCACTTTTGAACCTTTCTCTATGCATTATTTTTTTCAATGTATTCGTGCTGAGAAGGAGAGACAAACATGTGGGAAATTGTGAATGGAGCTAATTTCACCATTCGACGATTTGTAAAAGGTACAACTTTTTAAAAAAAGAGAACGGGCAGACATCTCACATCGTGCTTTGTGATGCACCCAAGCATGCATGCATAAAAAGTCGAGATCCTTGAACCACGTGACTACTGTAAAAAATATAGTTTTTGCAGAGCTAAGGCTAAGGCGCAAAATCACAAAGACTAAATTTTGAACGGTGAATAGCGCCACGAAATATATGGGGCAGAGATTAAGCTGGAATTTATGTGGAAATGACATTTCCCTGTAATAAGCCATTTTTGACATAAGAACATATTTTAACCTATTTTTTAATGTCTATTAAAACATGGCTGGAGGAGTGTAACGCTCCACATTTCTCCTTTCCGTGGCGAAGACCTTAGCTCATAATTCCTAACTTTATTGATCCCGAAAGGGAAGATTATGGGGGTACTATGTATAGCTGTGGAGTCGTCTGCACACTTCCACGCAGTATTTTTTTTTGAATGTTGGGAAAGATGAAAGCGCTGGAGCACACTATAGCCCAATTCTGTCCAGAGATCCGGCGTGCCCAAAAAATGAATTTTTTTAGTCTAGTTGTCTCACTGAATATTTCTGCAATAAAATTTTGAGAATTTGCTGTAATTGCAAATACGTGACTTTCGAAAGTAATATGATGGGACATAAATAAAAGTGCATTCCTTGCTAGTGGCTATAAAGTGGCTTTTCCGTATCGGAATTAATAAAATATCCCCACTTGGAAAATCAAATGTGCATGAAATCATTCTCAGAAACTATTCTGCTATCAGAATTGCTTTAAATGTGCTCAGTTAGGGAAATTTCGGAGAAGTTCATTCTTTTCTAGAATTTAGAAGATCAGTTAAGGAACTCTAACTGTAGCTGTAAATAGTGGAGAATTTTTTAAAAAGCCATTTCCTTAAAAGAGAAAGCAACATATTATTTCTAGCTCTTTTTATTTTGCTGCAGTTTTTTTACGTTCTAGCACCAATAAGTATAAAAAAAGGAGAGGAACAAAGAAAGTGATTTTCTCCATTGAAATGGCCATTGTTAGTACGTGCCTGTGTTATGTGATGGGACTTTGCCAAAATCATAAAATTATGCATAGCCCGAAAAAAACAGAAAAGGAGGAATGTCTTTTCTTGGTTACCCAACTTGCTTCCACTTCCTCTACGCGTTTCCCTTTTTGGTATACATTGGAAAAAGGGAGAAAGCGTGAGACACAGTGTGACCTCATTTTTTGGACCCAGAAGGAAAAAAGATATTTTTTAAAAAGGATTACTGTTTTGGTACATTATAATAATAAATGCGGGGATTGAATACGGCGAAAAGTTTTGGAAAGCGGAGGGAAAAGGATTCTAAATGGTAAACTAATGCATGTTTTTTCACTCAAGAGAAAAAGGGAGTGTAGTAGCAGAGAAAAAGTCAAGAGAGAAAGCAGAGGCGTAAATTGTCTCTAAATGTGGAAACAAATTCCTGCTGACTATAAATTTGCTCATTTTCCTTACTCAATTTCTGTACCGTTCTCCACTTTTCCCTGCTACAGTTCTGATTTCCTCACTCAAGGTTCTTATACTTTTCCTGTTTTGCTCCGTCTTTCAAGCACAGGAAGGGGCAAATGTAAGGGAAGGCGAAACATAAAGAGCATTATTTTCTTAGCAAATTACGAAGAAAACTGCCAGTCTTTTTGCCAAATTAAGATGAAGATGGGAGACGTGGCTGCAGTTTATACAGAAATGTGACGAGTACACCACCAGCGAAAAAAAAGAAAGCAAAGGCGCAAAGCGAAACATTTACTTGTTATAATCCTAAATTGAGACAAATTTCCGAGCCCATTCTCAGCTGTTCAGCGTTGTCGGAGAGAGAGACTCCATTCATATCAGTAAAAAAGTACTAGAAAGGGGATACCCCACGACGGACCTTTTCAGGAAAAGTAGTAAAATATTCATTCAACTGCCACTCAGAGAGAGAAAAAAAACTTTAAAAGATAAGTTTGAGGAAAGTCAGTGATTCATATAAGAGATATCTCCAGGCCTTTTCTGTTCTGGCCGGGTATGACAAAGCGAATGAAAGATGATAAAAGGGCAGTGTATGAAAAGCTTATAATAACGTTCCCTTTTCAGACCCTCCCTTTGAGCAATTCCAGCTAACTCCCTTTTCAAAGAATATTCTTCTTTCGCTGATTTCCCTTGCAAGTGTACTTTTTTTTCGGGGAAGAGAAAACTTTTGCTACAGAGTGGAATAGCTAATTTGCAAGGGAAGGCGAACCGTATTCAGATTCGGCAATTTAAATGCCATTTCTGCCCATTTCCGCAATTACGTTGAGTTTAGAAATGTCAAGGTATGTCCGTGTAAAATGCACTGGCTACTGGCAGAGGCATAATAATATGGAATCACTTTTCTCATTACGGTCCCAACTCCCAACTGCAAGACAACCTTAAATAAGGGAACTACAAAGGGAAGGAAATTACAGGCAATAAAGGAAGATTAAAAAGAAATTCGCTGTCATTTTACTTCCGCTGATATATTAAATTGGAATTAAACTTTAGATGATCTTGCTCAAGCGAAATTAAAATTGTTAGAATTTCTATAACAGCTCTTGTTTGTGAGTTTATGAGGAAAAAAATTAGTATGATGGTAAAATAATCTCACATGAGCGAAGGTATAAAGTAGCCCTTGGCAGATCAGCAATTTCACTTTCCCTTCCAAGAAAAAATTATGGACGCACATTCTTCTTCCCGCACAAAAGTTGCTCTCTTTCTCAAAAAATTAGCTTTTAATAAGGCCCGCAATACGATCAACATCAGCAGTTTTTGGCGTGTAATGATTTCGGCAATATTCGTTTATTGAAGGTTTGAAAATTATGCAGATTCAGATTTATCCATTATGAAGAATCATGTATTCCCTCCCATGTCAAATTTCCCATTTTTACCTAGCTCCCAGTCTCTCAGCCGACGTCGTACACGGTGAGAGAACAAAGCCATGCAAGAGTAGTTGGGGAACATACCAATGAATTGAAATACTACTCAGGATTCACAATCAGCTTTACCGAAAAAAAATTCCATCCTGAGAAAAAAAAGGAATCAGCAGTGGCAGCAGCCGTTTCCACTGCAGCAGCAGTTTTTTGGGAAAGCTCAGGAGAGAAAGGAGAAGAGGCTCAGCTGTAACCGGTTTTAAAATGATTTATTGTATTTTCTCCAACAAGCTGACGACTACATACGACGAAAGTGCTGTTGACTGGCTAAGCTTATTTTAGTATAAGGAGCCTTTGATAGTATATACATCCTTCTTTGGTACTTCCAGCTCCAAAAACATAACCGTAAACTGTCCAAATCGATGCATGAGGCAAAAATATTGGTTCACATTCACGCATCCCATTTTGTACAGGTATTGGAGGGAAAAATTTTTTTGTCGAAGAAGGCTCCGAAGGAATTACTTTTTCTCCTGTCACGTGTATTAAAACGTACACGCCAGTGAAAGGTATGTTGCTGAGTGAAGGGAAACATGCCTTTTTATTTAACTCCTAAGGAGAGAGTGAAAAAAAGGACAAAAAAAACTTTGGCCCTACTAGTCCCCCCTCATGCCTTTGGTAAACAATATTATACCCGAAAAAAAAAGTTGTGGGGGATGGATGGATCTGAAAGAAGCTTTAAGGCTTGCTTGAGAAGAAAAAAATAAGAATTTTATTTTCTGATATGGACGAGCTAAGGGAAAAAGCATGTACAAACTATAACAAGGAAGAAAACGTGAAAGTATAATCAATGAGCAAGACAAATGGGAAAGATTTTTTATTCATGCTCCTACCCAGATTAGTTTTCAGGGAGAGTTCAGAAAGTGTAAAGTGAAAATATATGAAAATATGGCTTGCACCCTGTGAAAAATTCAAGGTTCTCCTTAATTCAAATTCCGCATGACAGTCGGCAAAGCTCAAATGCAAAAAAAAATTCTGAGCGTGGCTATAAGCAGCCCAATCAATTCAAAGATAGCGTCAGCTTGATGGGAGGCTATATGCGGGGAGTGCAGTTGAGCAAATTTTTTCAATAAAAATGACTAATTTCTTTCACTTCTTTTAGTGAAAGTATAATCAATGAGCAAGACAAATGGGAAAGATTTTTTATTCATGCTCCTACCCAGATTAGTTTTCAGGGAGAGTTCAGAAAGTGTAAAGTGAAAATATATGAAAATATGCCTTGCACCCTGTGGAAAATTCAAGGTTCTCCTAATTCAAATTCCGCATGACAGTCGGCAAAGCTCAAATGCAAAAAAGAAAAATTCGGAGCGTGGCTATAAGCAGCCTAATCAATTCAAAGATAGCGTCAGCTTGATGGGAGGCTATATGCGGGGAGTGCAGTTGAGCAAATTTTTTCAATAAAAATGACTAATTTCTTTCACTTCTTTTATTGTTTTGAGGGACTCCTTTTGTTCTTGAGTATGAGAAATAGGATCAGATTCACGCAGCATACTAAGCTGACTACAGGAGTCAAAAAAAGGGATGTGGGAAGCAAAAGGAACCAGACCTATTTTTGCGACTCCACTTGCACACACAAAAGCAGCATTTACGGCAAGGATTCCGTGCTCATTTTTTCTGCGCGTTTGCATTACAAGCAAAACCAAGGAATTTCCCTGAAGCGGAAGAGATCATCATGCCAGAACAACGCACACTATCACTATCAGTGTGTAATGCTGTAAACGATAACAGCAGCAAAATTTTATGCGAGCCAGATATCGTGCCTCCTGCTCATCACGGTTCACTTATCAACTTTTGTGAACCTTAAAAAGAGTTAAAAAGAAGGAGAGAACGGGAAATTCGCCCTGGCACGGGAACACGAGATTATAATACGCTTTCAGAATGGAGTAACTTTCGTGCATAAAAGTCAGCGAAAAGACACTGTTTCATATCAGTTGTTGCGAGACTGTACAAGTGAGCCAGAAGAACAATAAAATTCAAAAGTTTCCCTGAGTCGCAACTACCAACTCTCAACTAGGTACTTTAACTATTGAGTACATGCACTAAATTGTTATGCAAAAAAAAGACCTGCGGATAGCAGAATCTTAAATTTTCAGAAGAAACTGGGGTGTCTCTGTGCGCTGCATTCTTTGCAGGTTCAAAGCAGTATGAACTGCAGCAAGACTCTTGCAAATATTTTTTAAAGGAGAAGTGGCCTGGCCTGGTCGGGTGAGCAGAGCGCAGATGGTGGCCTGTGGTTTCCTTCTTCATGAATGCATTTTACATTTCAATACAATTTAAGCGGAAAAAAAGAAAGCAGACGATGCACGCAGAAGATGACGATGTGGTTTTCTGGATGCAAGCAAGCAATACTTTCTTTCCGAAATTCATGCACATATGTCACAATACCACCAAAAACTGGGAGCTGAAGAAATTTTGTGTGTACCAGTAGCAGTATGAAGCCTGAGCTGTCACCGTATAGATATGTATGTACCAGGGAGAATCGGTAGGGGCAACCTCATTCCGATCTATTTTTGCTCTGGTGAAGTTAGCCCTAGTATAAGCTTACACTCCCTTACACCATGCCTTGTCATTTCGGGCCATGTGTTTGAATATAACCCTTTTTTTAGGGTGTGCGGCTCCAGAGAAAGTTCAATTTTCCACATGGCACTCTGTGTATGAGTTCGGCTACCACAGGTTCCTGTGAACAAAACCGCTATCAAAATAAGTAAGATCATCAGTTATCAGGAAAGATGTTGGGGGAAAAAAAGCTGCGAGGGAAAATGCTGCTCTCAATCTTCTCTGCTTACTCCACACATACTTACTTCCCGCTGATCGCTCAACCTACAAAGAAGTTATCTATTTTCCTCTCTAGTTGATCGCGATTCCTGTAATGTCACTCTTTGTATGCTTTTCGTTTCCCCTAAAATAACCTAATCTAGCAGGCTCACCAGCGTTCTCCCTCCAACAAAAAATATATAGCAGAGGTTGAATGCGCAAAGCATAAAAAAGGGAAGATTTTTTTTCTGATTTCGCTATTTTTACTCCTTTAAAATGGCTTCAGAGGAAACAAAACAGTGCACACAAAACCATTGCAATCCAAAAAAAAGCGTACTTCGGTACACTTCTCTGATAGGGAGACTCCGTTTAGTTACATCACTTTACTCGTGCACTAGTATTTTGGGAATCATGTCGAGTAAACAGTTTCTTTCTTCATCGAGATCTAGAGATTCATTTTATGTTTTGTTGTGCTTTGTTACAACCTGAAGAGTAAAGCCAATACAGTTATCGGAATGGAGCAGGAGAGAAAAAAAAGAGAGTTGGAGGGAGTAAGAGAAAAAAAGGAGGAAAAAATGTCTCTAGAAGCTTTTTTTTACTGTTTTCAGCGCTACAGATATATTCTAAAGGGAGCATTTTAGCTTTTTCACTAGCATAGACCATAGCATAGTAAGCAATGCATTAATACGGAATGAAAACGTGAAGGCTTCAGGCATCAGTTGGCATTTTTAGAACTCTGCACTTCAACTTTACTATTGAACGCTTGTATTTTAGCTGTTCCGGTTTAAAATTCTAGCTGAGTATGAGAAGCGAAAAACGGTACCTGGAGCAGGAAAGAGAGAGAGAAAAAAAATAGAGAAAATGGACATAGCGGATAGACCGGACGGAGGATCGCAAATGGTTACCTCAGCCCATTGGGTATTGTGGCATTTGATAAGTTATGGTAGCAGCTGTGGTCTCCTATCTGCCCGTGCCCCTCTGGAACAGCAATAATAGGAGAAAGATGTGCTAGTAAAGTGAGCAAATAAATGCACACTAAACTATTCATGTGCTCTTCAGAAAGGCGTGTATCAACAGAAGGGAAAACGACAAAGGTTGCTGTACGTCAGCGTTTTAGAGAGGAAGAGACAAATGCAAAGTAAACAAAATGAGGAGAGCCCATAAAATGTGAGTCCTAAAAAAAGGATGTAAACTCAAGTTTTCCTCATTACAGGAACATTTACAGCTCTTGTGCTTGTAGTCGTGTGCAGCCTTGTGGGGGATGTGCTCCCATAATTAGTCCTCCCGCATAATATTCGTGTCCATACAGGAAGTCGAGCGAGTAGTGAAGTTTACCACGAAAATGATCTTTTCCAGAATGTTTAATATTGCATACATTATTATTACAACCGCGGTAGCGTGTCCTGAAAAAATTCCTAAAAAAAAGGACAGCACTATGTGAAACTGGTACAACTGGTGATGGGGGTGGTGGTGGAATTATAAAAAAAGTGGAGTCAGTGAGTATAAGCATGTAGCATAAAAAAGGAGGACTTTTGCAAACAAGGAAATGTAAAATGGCTCAGCTCAAGTGTTTTATAAAAAGAATTTATGGGTGTAGAGCAACTAAACAGTTTTTTTACTACACAACATCATAATGAATGAAAATTGCGTGCGTTCATGCTTTGAAATGAGATGATAATATAAAAATAATGGGATGCTAATAATGTCTGCGTTTTATACTTTTATAGCAAAATTGGAAAGAGTGTATGAAGATATCGAAGAGAAAATAAAGGATGGGTGCGTCTCCTAAAAAATAGAGAGCTACATAAAGTTTATCATTAGCCGTGGCTCACATATATTTTGTTGGTGGAATCACAGAGAGTTTGTGGAAAGAGAAAAATAAGATTGTTGAGTAAAAGTGGAGAAAGCAGTAGTGCTCGTACTTACCCTTTGGAAGCGCATTGGAAATCATTAGGAAATTGACAAATGCTGCACCCTTCCCCACTCCCATTAGCGTTACGTTTCCCCTGTCACCTCCAAAAGCTCCAATGTTCTCCTGCAGTAAATCAGTCAATTAGCTTCATTAGTGTGCCTGTGCAGAAAATTGTCTTCGTTGATCCTTGTCATGTCAGATGAAATGTGCTCGACGCGCTTCCTCCTTTCTCCCATCGCTGGTTTGAATATACATTCATACTCCTATTTACTATCTTATAAGAACTCTATTGATGATAGAAAGACGGATGGGAGAAAGGAGGAGAGAGATAGATAACAAACAGGCAAGTCTCGTTTCCTGTTTCATTAGCAGCATAACCAACAGGAGTCATAAGAAAAGATTATTTATATCGATTTTTGCTGTGCTCTCGTGTGTACAGCTATATAGTTGGAGCTGTTTCCTCTGACATTTTGTAGTAGTGGAAGGAAAAGAAAATCTTGAAATTAATGGAAGGGAAAAACATAAAAAAAAATCTTTTTCTCCGTACCTGAACCCAATGTAGCGCCTTCATTTCCAGTGAGTGCACAAGAACACAGAGCAGAGAAAAAACAGTTAAAGACTAAATTAAAAGCATAAATTGTGAGGATTGTATAGCTAGGAAAATCTAACGACTTTAATTGCATGATACTGAAGTGCATAAATTCAGTAATGGGCTGGCTATAAATACATATTTACAAAGCATTTTCAGTGCATATCTTACGGCAATTTGGTCCAAAAGTGCAAAGTTGGCCGGAGATTTGAAATAACCATCTGAATTTGCATTAAGAAAACCTGAAATAAACATTTTCAAAATAATTTATCCCATTTCACCAGGAGAGAAGACGGTTTTTGGCATCCCCTTTTGCTTCTACAATATTGCATCCATTATCATAAACAGAGACTTACCTAAAATTCCTAATCTGTAATTTAGCGTAACAGCTACAATATTTCCTTGACTGACAAGCATAGACGGATCATAAGGATTGCCAGCGCCGTAGCCGAAATCCTCTCCGTGGATGAAAACCATCACCGGCAAAAGTCTATCGTCTCTCCCGTCAGCAACTGCACACACAAGAAAATAGCGCGTCATGAAAGTGGAAGGCTTCAAAACTTCATCTTTAAAAAAAACTTTTTTCCTTCCATTTTCCAGCTTTCCCCCTTCATTACCTCAACATCGGAACTGTACTCGCATATAGCTTACTTACTACGTAGCCCATATCTAAATATTATTTTACGTTGTGGTACTTTCCCTCTCTTCTTCTTTATACCTACCTAACAGCTAAGTACCCTATATAGCTTCCTCCCACTTCAGAAAAATCGTTAAATCTATGGGCTCCCACTGAAAGGCATTATTAAGTATTTCCATTCCGTACTCTCCACAATCTATGCCCATCCAGCCATCCCATTATGCATCTTTCCACACTTAAACTTCCCAACTACATCAAATCATTCTCGTAATAAATTACCCCGACTTTTTGCAATTTCCCTTGTTAATCACTGCGAGACAGTGGAGCACACAGCCATACACACTCGTGCAAGCAGCATCGATTGCTAATTTGTAAAAATTTGGGAGTGCACTTCACTTCACTAGTGCTCGAGAGAGGCTCTTCATATTAATGGATGACCACCCAAAACAGAGTCAGACTGTAAACTTTAGTTAATGGGCTTCATTCTTCCTCCTCTCGGCGTGTACTCCCATTATTACTTTGCTCTACTCAAAAACTGTATATATAGCGCCGACTTACTACTTCTCTCAGCAATGACTACTTTCACTTTTAGGGAAAAAAGTGTTAGAACGAAAATCATTATTGCGTCCAGCTCCTCTTTCCCGTTCACTGTTTTTTTTCGCATCCGAAAAAACTACACCGTATATCCATGATATCTTTTTTTTCTGGCAGTAATCCAGACAGAAAAAAAATCTCTGAGAGAACAGAGAAAAAAAGAGGAGCAGAGGGAAAAAAGAAAAAAGAGTGAAATGCGGCAAACCTAATTGCCTTGTTATACGTGCGGTGCATACATAGCGCTGTGTAATGTGCGATCCACTATAAAATCTAATGTGGTTGTAGCAGCGATGTTAATATTACTGTACATTGCCCGTAAATGTAATGAAATTTAGCATCCTTCATGAAACATAGAAGCGGCCACTGCGAGAGGAAAAGAATGTACATCCTGTTCTGGGAAGACTTGTGAAAAGTGAGGGAAGAAAAAATGTAGTTTTAACTTCACTCTCCAACAGATCCCTTTTTTTTCTGTCTTTCCGTGTATGGCGTTTTAACGGCAACGGAACGGTTACAACGACATATTTTTAAAAACCGAGTAGCACCGCACACATAATTTTCTTTTCTCTTATAAAAATAGCGATACAAAATTTAGCATTTTCTGTTATTCTTTAAATTGCTACTTTTATAAACATGTAAAGCATATATTGGGGGCACTTTGTTGCTCCTGTGCTAACTTTCCCTTTCCCCTTTTCACAATAAGTTTTAACGAACGGTTGAGAAAACTTGGTCCAATCTTGTAGTTCGATGCTCAACTTTTAGTTGTACTTTCAGCTTAGAGTCAGCAGCTTTTTTTACTTTTTTTTAGCTAGTTGCTAGTTTCACCAACTTGCAGAACCGTTCAGCTTTTGCGGTGTGTGCGCTAGACGCAAATACAAAAAAAAACTGTCAAGCTTTTCAGTGGCGTGCTAACTCAAGACTTTTACCAAGAATATTATGCAAAAACGTTTTCCCAAAAAAATATTTTTTTTTCTTCGCTATCCCATCCATAACATCCGACTTGGTTATACTCAGTGATCACACTGTGCGATATCAGAAGCGACTATTTATTTCTGTAGTTCTTATTAAGAGTAACAAAATAATGGTTAATATTATTACCGCCTTCAGAAAGTAACAGAAATTGTTTTTATAGCCAAGTCTAATGTAGGTACGAGAGTATGTCGAGAAGCTGCCTCCTGCCTTTCCTTCCACCCAAAGTTGCCATAAGTTTTGGCGATGAAGAAAAGAGAAAGAATTTAACGAGTACATATCAAAAGCCCTTGCAGCAGTTCACCATGATGGCATGTCACCCAGAATTAGATATCCTTTTTTTTCTGGTCTTGTAGTGTCGTATTCCCTGGACTGACTGAAACACACTCTCACACTCACGACTCACCTTGCCCGGTAACTGGAAGGAAGTGGTGCAGTGCCAGGAAAATGCAAAGAATGCAAGTAGCACACACACAGCCACATTTCCCTGGAAAAGGTCCCCAACTGTGTGGCTTTTGTTTGAAAAAGAGCACTCATATAAACAGCGTTGCACAAAAGGGAGCTGCTCTCTTTTCACGGAGTAACTACTCTTTACTTACTGGCTCTTGATCGCTCTTTCCTCCAACTTTCTCTGCTTTTGTTTGTGAGATCTTTTTCTTCAACTTTGTATAAATAAGGGTGAGTTTTCTCTCTGTCTGGCATCCTTACGAGACGCTGAAACAGACGACTGAAGAAAACCCTTTTTTGCTACTGGACGTATTTATGTACTTCTCTTTTACCACGACAAAGACAATTTCCCTTTATTTTTTACTAATGACAATGAGAAAAGTTACATGTTTTTGTCTTTGTAGCGCTCTCTCTGTCCCTCTCCCTCTCCTTTACAGTTTTAGGAGTATTATCTTTTATTTTGATCCATGCATGCCATCTTCGCAGTCTTATCTTTGGTTGGAAATGATACAGCCCAGAGGTATCTAAATGAATGAAAGAAAAATTGTGAAACTGTTACAGTCGGCGATTAACTGTGTGTCTTGGAATAAGAAGGTTATTCTGTTTCAGCTCATATGCTCCTCGTTTTCCCTCCTTTCTCCGGAGGAGAGAGTAGAAAAAAAACTTTCCTTTTTATCTTTAAGCCCAGTCACACATAATCATTATTTGTACAGCTGCTACTTTCCGTATGATAGTAGTAGAGTCATGATCATCACGATGTGGATATTTCAGTACAATGGTGATGGGAGTATTTTTTGGTACAGATAGAGCTCAGTAATCACATCCACAACTTTATACTTATGACGAAGCAACGAAAAATAAAAAGCTTTTTTTTCTTCTTTCTCTATAAACATCTGGCATTTATGCTGTACATCCCCCTTTCCCAGCAGCAGTATTGTGATCAGCGTCATCATCGAGACAAGAGTTACTTTTGCGTGTTTCTGATGATGATGCGATTTTGTGCGAATGGGTGGAAAGATCGGGTTACTTCATGAGCGCTGCAGTACTTCCTTCAAGTTCCTCCAGCCAGTAAGAAAAATATATATAAAAAAATGTACAAAGTACAAGAAAGCATTATCTTTTCTTCTTCTTTTTTATTTCGGGATGATAACAGCTCAGGGACTTGAGTTAACTCATCAGCATTTGGTTAATATTGTCCTGATTGCATCATTTCGTAAAGTGCGCTACGATAATCATGGCCCTCATTATGGAAACACCACGAGCTATATATTTTCTATTACTTATACTTCGGCTAAATCGTTCACTTCATTACGGGACTGTTTTTCTACGGTATACCTATCAAACGCAGAAAATGATCAGCTGCGGTGGGCGTGCACTCGCAATAAATTAATGAGAAGTTATGACTCTGAAGCTAGAAGAAAGTTTTTTCCCACTCTTTTCACCACTGCTAATTATCGGAGGATCAATGTGATGACGGTTTTCATCTTAATATTATTTTTTTCAAAATCTTGCTGCTGCACTACAAGGAAAAACTTTTAATTTAATGATGAAACTCTGAGAAAATACAATTTTTTATAGATATAAAAATGGGACATGTTCTATCTGCCTCGTGCCAGAGGAGCTTGATGATTCCATCCTAAAAAAAGCACACACCCATGTTTATAGCCTTATCTGAAACGGGACAGACAAGATCGTAGTTGACTCTCGTATCAGCATTTTTTTCGGTAATAATCAGATGAAAAAAAGTTCATAAGCTGAGTTTTCACTTCTGTCTCAGAAAATAAAAAAATGTAAAAGGATATATAGCCAAAGGTAATTTAGGAATGCGATGTATGCACCAACCAGAAAAAAAGAAAAAAATAATGTGCTGAAAGGCTTAGAAATAAAGCTATGGCAAGGTGATGCAGTACTTTCATGTTGACACTCCGCCATAGTGAACGTGCGCTGAGAGGAAGGCCCAAAACTACGTCATTCCAGTTTTTCTCCACCACAAAAAAAGGAAGACTGTAAAAAGCAATTTCTGTAAAAACTATCTTTACAAACTGGCACTGCACTAGGCTCTCTTTTATCATTTCTCTCCTTTTTTGAGATGGTTTGCTAAAAGCGGTGAGGAAAATGCCATCGAAAAATTTATGTCAGCAAGAAAGAAATTCCACACCTTTTTTTCCTTGACGTAGCTCATCATTCCATCCGTCCATATAATTTTTTGAAGCGTGTGGGACTACTCCTTCCTACTTGACGAAAACCAGGTTCTTTTCTGTTTGCTCGAACTTGCAAGAGTTCAAACCTTTTTTTTCCAGTTTCAGTTTCAACTGCGGAACGCTGAAAGACGGGACGATGGGTGGTAATGGTTATTCTCTTTCTGTTCGTCATATGAATAATGCCAGAGCGAAGGATGCACTCTGGATATCACTCACTGTGAAAACCATCGTATATCGCCCACGCCCATCAAAAGTGAAAGCAGTTCAATTTTTCATCAGCTCACTTTCACTCATCGTCACTTATACGTATATATTTCTACACACACCTTTTTCCTCGTCTTCGAACTCTCATCTAGACTAAGCTAAAAGGAGAGCATCTATGGATTTTTAAAAAGGGCTGGGAGATAGATTATTAGGAAAATACAATCATCCTGAGAGCGCAAAAAAAAGTTTTTTTCGGTGGAAGTACGCAAATATGTATACATGTGTCAGATTACAATGGGATCACCTGAATACATTTAAGCTGTGAAACATTTTTCTTCCATTTACATTTGATGAGATGATGAAGATGAGAGAATAGCGAAGTTGAGCAACGTGTGGCTCCACTGCTAAGTTGATTGTTACATGGTAGAAAGGTGTCAAGATACGATAAGAGCTTCTCCTGCTTCAATGAGCAAGGAATCAACTTCGTTTTAGCAGAGAGGAAGGTTTTTCCTTCATTTCGTGTTTTTTGCTAGTTTTCATCACCTCTCCTCTTCGCTCCTCATGTTTGCACAATTTTTCCTGTTATAAATGAGTTTCATAAGTGGGGGATATCGTCTGCCTACCATTGTGGAGCACACTTTACCGTCCCCATCTCCATCCGTCATCACAAGAGCAGCACTGGGCAACTTTCAGAGCAATATAAAAAGTGATCTTATTCGACAAAAATAACTTTTTCTTTCTCCACCTACAAAAAAAACTTCACACAGCAAATGTGCTCACACTTATGTATGTGAGGAAGGGTGGAATGAAAAGAAAGGGGAGAAGAGAGAGAGAGCAGGAGAAAGAAAAAACAGTTTAAAAGTTTACCAGTTATCACTTTGGCATTTTGACAAAGACTAAGATAAAATGGGATGTCTTTTTTCCCTTCTCTAAAGGAAGGAAGGAAGGAATGTGTGTAAGATAAAGTTGATGAGGATGGCTGTCGGTGAAAGACGACAATGACCGACGAATGACCGCCCTGTCTTGTAGCTAGAAAACCAGTTATTGCCACTCATTTTTATATCCATACATAGTATGTGTAGCATAGTCTCTGTCAGAAAAAAAGTGCTTTTAAATGAACCCAACATAGTACAGACAATCTTGATATTTTTTCCGCAAAAAAATTGACAGATGACTTTTTAGAAATTACTTTTTTTTCCTGCTAAGTCACTCACTTTCAAGTCTCGCTCACCACATAATAAATGGCAATATTATTTTTCCTCGTAAATAAAACGGAGACCTGGATCTTGTAAAGGGAAAAGTGTGCTCAATGCACTCTTCACTTTTTCCTAATCTTTACCAATTTATTGGAGAATACTTTTTTTAAAAGGTTTTAGAAAGCCAGTCAGGTTCACTTATGTACCAACAATGCACTCAGCTTCCTTTTGACAATAAGCCAATTCAACTTGATTTTTGGAGCGATTCACATCCTCACACACTACCTAAATAAGGTCATTTAAGCCAGCTTCATGGCGAAAAGAGAGGAAATGCTGGGGACTCGTTAGAATCCACAGCAGTGTGTGGCTGATGGTACACGTACGGAAACCAGATTAGCGTGGAACAAACCACCACAACGTACCATCTTAAATGGCTATATTGCAATAATAAACATCAGAGAACTAGTAAAAGGCAGTATTTTCTGCAGGCGGGAGAGTGAACCATCAGATGAATTAATGACAGGACGGAGGGAGGAAGGAAGGCGTATTATTGATAATTTATTATGATCGCGGCTGGATAGAACTCATCAGTCAATGAGCAGTAAAAAAAATTTCTTCTGACACTCACAATAAACCAACATAGAAAAAAAATCGGAGGAAGGAATCACTCAACAGAATTACCTAATTTAATCATCATCCTCCCATCCCGTTTCATTATGTGGACTCCCTGCTGCCATTTCCTGTAACTCTTACGTGAGCTTCTAGTCTCTGCCTCTGATTCCCTTTTTCTTCCCAGAGTATATACTCTTTCTAGGTGACGTAGAAGAAAAAAAACCAATCAGAACTGACCGAAAGGGTAAATCAGGCGAAAAACTGAAGGAAAAAGGAGCTACTACGTGTTTCGCCTCTGTAGTGTCTTTTTTTTCTCTCGTAAAATGAACGTGCACAATATGATACCTTTTTTTTGTTAAGACAAGGACAAGAAAAACAATCTCTTTTTTGTGCTTGCTCAAGGGTTGAGAATCTCGCTGTTCTGATGAACAGATACCCTTCCGCATTTACAGTTTTACAAATCAAAATGAAGAAATCGAGCAAATTACAACAGCTCTGCTGCGAGAAAATTGCAACCAAAATTGCAGAAGAATTGTGTGTCCATCCCATAACAAAACAAAAGATTGAGTGCACTATCAAAAACGTAATTGAATCATTTTTTTCACAAATAACAAATCCATTTCTATTAAATGAAACATTCCCAAAACCCAGGTATATTTTTTTAGGTTGCAATACCCTTTCCTACCTCTTCCATCTCTATTTAAAGGAAAAAAGGGAATGTAGCAAATTTTCTCCTTGCTCCGCAGACAGCTCTCCACCTACCTTTCGCGAATCATTATTATTAACATCGTCATCCCACGCACTGCCACCACCACCACCACCATCAGAGCTCTCCAAATGGAAGGCAGAGCAGAGAAGAATTCTGCGAGAATTTACTTTCAACTTTAATTTCGAATAACAAAACAAAAGATTGAGTGCACTATCAAAAACGTAATTGAATCATTTTTTTCACAAATAACAAATCCATTTCTATTAAATGAAGCATTCCCAAAACCCAGGTATATTTTTTTAGGCTGCAGTACCCTTTTCCTACCTCTTCCATCTCTATTTAAAAGAAAAAAGGGAATGTAGCAAATTTTCTCCTTGCTCCACAGACAGCTCTCCACCTACCTTTCACGAATCATTATTATTAACATCGTCATCCCACGCACTGCCAACACCACCACCATCAGAGCTCTCCAAATGGAAGGCAGAGCAGAGAAGAATTCTGCGAGAATTTACTTTCAACTTTAATTTCGATTATAGGGAGTGATGCGGAGACCCATATGTAAACACGCCGCACTCCCTATTCAACCATGTTCCTATAGCTGAGCCCATACTTTATCTAAAATGTAAAAGCACTTTCACTCACCTATTCCTAAATTTTCTTGATGCGCCTACTCCTTTCCTGAATCAACCTTTGTTTTCCTTCCTTTACCCACGCCAAAAAACGGCTTGAAAGGAAAAAGAGCCCATTATAGAAGATATAGATATTGTGTCTATGAACTGGGAACATGCTTAAAAAAAGAAATAGAGAAGGAGAAGGATGATGTTGGCGTTGGGGTAGGGGTGATGTTCAATTTCATCACTCCTACCTCGCAACTCTAACAATCAACTCTTGCTAAAATCATGGATAGGTAGATTAAAGAAAGTAGGAAAGTAGCCGCTTACTCGCATTCCATTATGATTATACACCCATCTTTTACCCTTCCTTTCTAAAGCCAGGAACAACAACCCATTCAATCCCGTTTTCCAGCAAAAAAAGAAGAGTTATGGGTAAACTAGGAAAAAAATACGAGGAATCCCATAAGTACATTTTAGATAATGGAAAACATGACTATGGCTTATGGCTCAAGGCTCTTTGGCTATAAAAAAGAAGAGTTATGGGTAAACTAGGAAAAAAATACGAGGAATCCCATAAGTACATTTTAGATAATGGAAAACATGACTATGGCTTATGGCTCAAGGCTCCTTGGCTATATCTTATATTTTACGATGCTCCACCATTGTTGGCTAATGCGGGGTGGAAGTAAAGATCACCTTCACATTCTCGGATATACTAGAGTAAAATGGTATAGGAACTGGAAAGAAAAAAGATCTTTTACGGAATTGGAGATTCCGGATCACCCACTAAGGCACTCTGGATTTGATAAAAAAGACTAAATGAAAAAGGGCACACTTTATGAGCCAAAATTATAAGCGAACGAGGGGAGAAAGTGAAAGTAACCATTTAGGCTATACAAGTACATTTACGGACCTCAATAATGAAAAGCTACAAATATTTTTTTACATAAACTATTCCGCAGTGAGCACAGACATTAAAAAAGAGATAAAAATTTACTTGTCTAGCCTATCTAATGGATTTAATGTAGATTTGAAATGGGGCCATTCTAAGTAAAGCTTTGTAAAGAAGTGAAGGAGGGCAGTCGCTTAAAAATGGCCGAATGTAGGAGAGTTCAGCAGTACTACCTATTTATTATTTTCAAAACAAAACTAGCAGATTCTCAAAGTGTATATCCCCATAAGCTAGCCGTTTTTTGATACCCCCACTCCAATGAAAAATTACACAATCTCTGTCTGCGAATTCCGGAAATTTCATAGAATTTTAGTGTCAACAGTCAACATTAATATTCTGTAACAGAGCAAATTTATTCCCACAATCGGAAGCACTTGGGCATTTTTCGCTTCATTACTGGCCACACATTCATTTCAGTCCTTTTGTTTTCGGTTCATTGCCGCTTTGTCAGAACCAGTTGGCAGTTTCAAGAGAGATATATATAATAGAACATACTACGTGCAATATGTTGTTCTTGTTACTCATCAAATTATGCTGGCCCTTTTAACGTTATTACTGCAAGAGTGAGCACTACCCCATTACAAAATCAGTGACAATTTTGCTGACAAAGTGGAAATTGCAGCGGAGACAGGAAAAGTACAGTTCATTTATGGGCAACATGGCATGCATTTCCATACCAGTGCTGCAGGAAAAAACAAATATTGATAAGTATGTGTATGACAGCTCCCACTCGTGCAGTAAAACTTGGATTCACACTACTCCAAGCACTTGCTTGGATCTCTACTACAGATTTTTGGTAGCATTAGCCACACTAGACAATAGACATCTCATAACAATTTTAAGCTTCTTGGTTTATGTTCTCCAATAGAAAACAACGAGCGACAATTTTGAGCGACATACTAGTACCAGGGGACTAGCGCCGTGATGAAGATTATCATTTTGTGAAAGAAGACAATTTACACAATGTAAGATGAAAGTAGTTTTTAGTTATACATACATAATAAGCACTATAAAAAGTCGTCGCATTGAAAGAGAACAAGGGAAAGGGATTTTGTCATGTGATTTATACGCTCAATGCGAATTAACACATAAAATGGGCTGCAGCCGACTTCTTGGAAGTGGAATTTCATAAATTACAATTCCGCATTGGTAATTATGGAATACGCTTCAACTGCATATGTGATACAATGGCTTTCATCTTTTTTTCTTTGATTGTACAACAAAATGAACCAGTTTATAATAGAAGGAACGCCATAGCATAGGTTAAAAAAACCTTCGAGGGTTCCAGCAAGGACGTGCTGACGTGCATAAAGTACAAGGCTGGCATTTATTTTTAACGGCAACAATGAAGAGCCTCGAACAGATTTTTATTAAAGTACCATGTCATGTCAAAGAGCTAAGCAGGGAGCATAGAAAACTACATTTCCTCTTTGTAGACTTCCCAGTTTTGGAGCATTGTGCTCTCCCATGTAAAACCAGAAACGGGGGGAGAGGGAGCAGAATTCATATTCTAATTAGAAAATTGGCTTTTGTTGCAGCACTTTAACGTGACGCCATACAGAACGAAACGAGCGAAGGAACAAGGGACCAACACAAGAATAAATGAGTCTGCTGCCATTTCTGCAAAAAAAAACTTTTTAAGTGATAGCATAACATTATCTATACGCAGAAACTGCGGAGAAGGACTTATCCTTGCCTAATTTCTATTTTTTTCTGGAGTAAAAAAGGGAGCACATGCCAAAACGTGGCTGATTATTCCTCCTTGTGAGAATGAATCCATATCGGCGTTGTGTGTGCTAATAATGTAATGAGAGAATTTTCCTCTGTTCCCTTTCCCATTCCGGCATTGACTAGGGGCTGTTCTCAGCTGCGTGAACTGGAGAAGGCTTTTCATTTTCTCTGGAATGGGATTGAGTGCCCGAAAAAAAAAACTTTAGCTTCTTGACTACTACATTTTGTATAACCGTCATTATAACAATCGAGAAGAGAACAGAGACCGCGAGAGAGAGAGACAATGAAACAAAAGCCTCGAAGCCAGAAACAGTCATTAGCTTATTCCCAGGGATTTCCTAACTACAACGCTTTTTGTTGCTCTCCACCATGTTTCCTGAACTTGACGTTGCAAAATTGAGTCAAATGTACTGAAAGGGAAGTAGCTATCCTGTGCACAATACACTGGAAAACTTTTCCCGCTTTGTTGCATTGTATTGAATTGTATTGTAAAGTTGAATTATATTGTCTTTCCACTTCGAATGGATATTTTTTTTTCAAATTTTAATTTCCCCGTTACACAACCGTTTTAGTAGACCAGCTGGCGTTTTCAGATTTTCACTGTAAATTTCGTTAGAACTTGATCATTTTCTGTTTGAAGTGAGACTAGGCTTTCGGCTGAAAATTGTATGCAATACACACTTCGCCTTTTTTACCCGAGGATTAAATTTTTATTGAATTTGGTGGTGGTAGTGGCAGCGGCTTCGAGTGCAAACTGGTCTTTAACTAATTAATTTAGCAAAGCCAGCTAAACAATGGCTGCAGATGTGCTAAAGCTGCAATAATTTGCGTGAAAGTGAATTTCGAGCAGTACCCTTATTCATTTTGTGTGCGTTGAGCACAATTTTATTGTATTAATACTACTAGCAATTGAATAGACCGGAAGCTCCATTGCAATGGAATAAAAATACTATTCACAATACTAACCTCTACCCACTCCCACAGCACGTCTCATTGTCTCCAAGTCTCTTTTCTCTTTCTATTTAATAAAGATACGAAAGTGGAGCCTGTACTGCAGTTTTTTTCAAACTGATACATGAGCATAATCTATAGCTAAGCAAATCGTAGTATTCTGTACAGGAAATAGGAAATTATTAAACAGTCTCTTCGGGCCGTTCACTTGAACCCTCTTTTCCGTTTAACGCACTGTACTGTATTAAATTAAATATATTACAATAATTAACCTCCGGTAAGCTGTAAGCTCACCCTTATTACAATCAGGTCTGATAAAAAATATACATTTCTGCAGATTTCTGGCTTCAGCTTTTAGAGGAGTGTCCTCATGATAGATAAGACTACTTGAGCAGAGCTGTAGGAAAACAAGCTGTGGCTTATTTTGCACGTCCTCATCCTACACTACAAAGAGTTTTATATGAATTTTGCTGTCAACTGAACCAATTGATGAACTACTAAAATATAGGTACGTAACGTATATGCGTTCGCGTCAAGTATACTTGCACTTGATTATCTCCTCATTTTGCTACTGAACGTCTGCTTTCACTATGGAGGAGCTACATTCGTGCAGAAAGAATGCACTAGTTAGCAGCAGCCTACTTTTTCTCAGAGAATCTGAGTTCGTTATCTTTTCTCATCCTAAAAAAATGTTCTGAGAAGATGATACGAGCAGAAACAAGGAGCCCATGCATGCTCTGCATTAAAAACATGTCCTTTCTGTAAACTAGACATAACTAAATGGATTAGCCAAGGAGGAAAATAAAGTCTCTAGATTCCGAAGCTAATCAGTGAATTCAAGTGTTCTGTCATGTACACAGAGTGAGAGAGGGCGAGTGGGAGGGAGCGAGAGAGATTAAATCAGGGCTTCAAGGGTCTCTGCAGACTCTCTACTACTTCACTCAACTTTCTCTCTGTGCTCTAGTACTTGCTAGTGCACTGCGCACCTCTGCACACAAAAAAATGTGTTTTCCTTACAACTTTCCAGACTTTTCTTATATAATGCCGTTTCTCTGTGTACATAGGTATATGCAGACTGCATAAGATATTCCCTTCGAAATAGCCCCAAAAA
>JAHZND010000427.1:0-13030 GCA_027744115.1 Acrocyrtus sp. NNG-2020
GCCCACCTCCACTCTACTACCATCAGCAGGGAAAATCTTGATGGGAGCTGGTTTAGCTCTCCAGCTCCAAAACTGCATGCATATGCATACGCAGATTTCAAAAGGAATTTTCTCCAGCTTTCTACCTCTCTCTCTCTCTCTCTCGTTCTATCAGTTGAGCTCGAATCCTTAGAATTACCACAATATTTCTTCCTGCTCTGCTGTATTGCTTCCATGTAATTTAAATAAACCTTAAACAATCGCTGAAATTTTCACCAGCATGCTCTTCTTGTCTTGAGAATCCTGACTTTGCGTTATTATGCAAACCGAGTTTTAGAGAACAACTTGCAATTTTTTTATTTTTTTACTCTTAACTCTTGGCAAAAAAATGGAAATGGATATTGCGCTCATTCAGTCCTATTAGGCACATAACTATTGATCCAGTCTATTATAAAAAAAGTCAATTTAAATGAAAGCAATTTGTTGAAAAAAGCCCGTACCTGTTTTCTTGTTCGGGTGAAAATGGGAACTGTGTGAATAGGGCGGGGTTGAGTGAGTGCTTCAGCACATATCTTTTAAATTATTCTCTTTTCTCAGCGAATAACACTGATTCTATTACAGTATTTACACACCACAAAAAAAGTGTGTTTCGAATTCGTCAGTTTGTGTGCTGGCTTCCTTCCGACCTCTAAAAATCCCCAAAGAACGACGCTAGCATTTATACAAGTCAACTCGAAGCTTGCAAACTTGGGTTAGGTGCATGCCTCATGCTTTCTCTCCAGAGAACCAAGCATACCGATAGTAGCGCTCCAGAAACGAACGAAAAAAAAATATAAAAAACGGGCAACGCAAATGACATGAATTCTAATTTTTTGTAGTTGCCTTACACTGAAATCGTATGAATCGTGATCATATCCAGAAGTAGACCGACTTTTCCGACTTCCTTTTCCCCCAAATGATCTCATTGTTTTCTCATTGAAAGATTTCAACCTTATAGGAAGATACTGTAGTGGTGCGTTGCATTTCAGATGATCCGGTCATGCTACATCTACCTATGATATACTCTGCTAAGTTGACACCAATGCCCGTTCCCTCGTTCATTTTACACCAATAAGTATCAAAATTCGACATAACTTTTACACTCATTTTTTCCTCTTGTTGTTGAACTGAGAGCACATATATTTTTTGAATTCTACGAGTACGTTTAAGTGGGTAGCTGTGTTAGAGCTGCTCCACATTGCATCCATTCTCTGCTGCTCCTCTGACTTCTGGTCCAAGGCATCCTTGTTTCTTCCGGGGGGAAGGGAATTTTTTTTAGTAACTTTTCATTTTATCACGCAGCGCAAAAAAAACTCGATTTTTTCCAGAAATGTATGTACTCTCTAGATCAGTTACAACACGCAAATGTACATAAACTACATATATTTAGTCTGTCAAAATGAGTGTGATGGTTCTCGGAGGAGGAAGAAATCTGGAGAGTGGATTGAATGCATTAAGCAGGAAAACGGCTTTTCCTCTCTTTTTTTCCAGCATGCCTCCCATCACAGCATACTAAAGGTCCCGTCCAATAACTCTCTGGCTATGTGATGCATTAGCGTACCTCTAGTAGAGCCGTATAGTTGGCATCATCACGATGATGTAAGTAATCAGGATGATCATCACATCAAATCGCAAGGGTGTGTGGTTTTCAATACCCTTTTCAGAGTGCGGAGCGTATTAAGATGGGGAGCGTGTTGTAAAAACGAAGGAAATTGACAGGCGAGTAAAAAGGAAAGTAAAAATGAAAAGTAAGTGGTGTTCCTTGGAGAAAGTGAGATTGTTTGGGTGGCTGTTTAGATTGTTCTTATATTGGAGGTTGTTGCGTGTGAGAGTGGTGAGCGGTTGATAAAAAAATGTGAAAATGTATTGTTTGTTGATCGGTTGTTCGCCTCTTTTGTTATTCCTGTGGATGGAAGTACAAGCTATATATTTGCTCCGATGAAGAATGGAGCAAACCAACCACACAAACCTATACACCTAAAAAGTAATTGGCTGTATTAGTCTACGGCTGAGCTAAAAACTCTCTCCCGTCGCGAGATACATGTGCGTATAAAATGTTACTTTGTCGATCCCTTTGCGGTTTTCATCCGTCTCCGTATGAAAGTGTTATCGTGTGTGAAATGTGAAAGTGAGAAAGAGAGTGCAGTAAATGTGAATGTGCTACAGGACAAAAAAAAAGAGCCAACTTTGGAGAAAACAGAAAAGTCACGAAACAGGAAAAAACGTTTTGCTTTTGTTGAGCAGTGTAAAAAAAACTTGATTTTTTGGATGGCATTTTTTTCTTAAGCTATTTTTTATAGACGAGTTGGTTATAAGAGCAAAGATTGCTGCTCCTTTGATTGCGTCCTGCCAATGATAATTTGGAGAGGAAAAAAAACCTTGGAAAGTAAATACAGCATCTTATGCGATAAAAATAGAAGCGGAAATGGGAGGAGAGGCAATGACGTGTAGTTCGGTGCGTGAACAGAAAATGAAGTTTGCTAATAGGAAATAAAACAAGAGTGTTCACATTCACTATACAAGAGCAGAGAGATTACAGAAGCTGGTATTTACGAGGGGAGGAGAAAATGATTGAATTTTTTGGGGAAAGTTATGTTCCTTTTTAACCAAATAGTTGTCCTAGTCAAGATCAACCCACCGAACATGTCGTCCTTAACTTTTTACTACCCGTGTTATTCGACAAGACACATACGTGGTGAATTAACTGCATAAAAATATTTTTTTCCATCACCAAAAACTTTTCCAGTTAAACTCATTTTTAAAGTTTGCTTAAACTTGAATTAAGCTGAATAACAGGCTACACGCGTCTCCTATTCAACAATAATTGTGGTGACGGTGATCTACGGCTTTGATATAAAAAAAACGATTTCCTGTGAAGAAACGTTGCAACCGCACTTAATACAGTTTAAATTAAAAAAGAATTCCATCCCCAGACATACGTTTCTTGAAATGCGCACCTTTTCGTTATAACAAATAGCATTTTCACGCATGAGATTCCAAAAAGATCGTGCAGCCCCTTTTTGTAGGCTTCTTGAATGATTCATTACCTCGCACATAAATAAACAGCGCATTGCACACTTCACTACACATGTTTACGCACTTTCTTCTGAAATCGAGAAACAAAAGCATTTTCTCGTACTTCATGAAAAAAAATCCCAAAGCTATTCTCGTTCTCTATTGAGCTCCAACTGACTGATAGTAGGAATAGACTACATTCAAAGTACAGAAATTTATTGTGCTCGACGTTATTTTGCAATCTACACTGCAAACTGGAAATTCAATGAAATGTGCTCTTGCTGGATTTTCATTCTTTTTCAGAAAAAATACTCTACCACAGCTACATAGCAAAGTTGAGAGCTGCCAGCTCTATAAAGAAGAAACGAGAAATGAGACTATTAGCATTCAGTCCCGCTATCAAATTTAGGCCAAGTACCGAATAATACGCAAAGGACGTATTTTTTTTCAAGAGAGGACGTAAACACACTGAAAATTGAAGTGCAAAACTATATTGTTTTCATTTTTCGAGGTTAGTCACGTTCCCGCTACGTGTATAAGATGGAATGTGCACTGCAGCTCGCCATTATTACACATCTTTTTTACAGCTTGATTACATCTTGATTTCACTTGAGTTGGGTACACGGGAAAAACCTTGCAAGAAGAAACTCTCAACTCACTTTTATTGCCCACCGTGTCGTTGTCATTACGAAAGTACACAAAGTCTGGGATTTTAAAGGTCATGTTTATCGACTGCGAGGAAGAGCTTTCCAATCTTGGCTGTGACCTCACTCTCTCCATTTCCCTTCAGATGGAATTACTCCTCATTTTCTCCTCTTTTCTCAGTCTCTCAATTCAATTTTATATAAAGTCAATTAAAATCTGTAGCTCGTTCCGGATTCCGTACAGTTTGGGCAGTGGATGATAATGATAATGCACGGCTGGAGCGTGTTTTCAATGAATCACATGAGTGCTCATGGCGTGCACGTTGGAGTCTATCTTAATGTGCTAGTCCTTACCAGTTTAAATCGACAAAGTTTTAGGCATTTAATGTTCATACGCTAACGTATAGGTTTGTACATACTCTTTTCACGGTTCGGCAAATATCTCGTATTAGAAATGTATGAAATTTTTTACGCAGCATATAACAGAAATTGGAGACGATTGGCTGTAATTGTGAGAATGAAGCCATAAAAATAGAAATAGAGATAGCAAGTGCATTGAGTTCATGAGTTGCATTTATATTACATTTATATTGTTTTTAAGAGAAAAAAACGGAGCTCACACACGTAAACATTGGTAGAAATGAAAGAGGAATATTGCATTTTTCCCTCTCTCTCGGCAGATAAAATGTTTTTCATTTTGGAATATGAAGGGTACACGCACGAATGGAATTTTTTTAGGAGGAGTGAAAGAGCAGCGACAATGTGCTAATAGAAAGGATACCGCAGGCACAGGAGAATAAAAGTCTCCATGAATTGTAAAAAAAAAGTTTTTTCGGTGGACTGTACACTAGCAGGAGAGGTTCGGTGATACAGGATACTGGCTAGTGAGCTGGTGAAATTGACTGTTGCAAGTTGATAGGAGTAGTGTGAGAATGAGCTAGAGTAATCTATTAAAACTTGCTTGCGGTGAGACATGGCATGTTTGGTGGACTGTTGTTGGCAAAATACTGCAAATGGGTTAGATAAGCCCTTTGGACCACTGCTTGAAATAGAACGTGCACGTATCATTAGATGCAACACATAAAAATGAAATACAACAGACGTGCACTCGCGCACACACTACGAAACGAAAAAGTGTAAAAGGTTCCGCTGTAGTTTTTTTTTACTTTATGAGTTGTAGGATGCAATAATTTTGATGTTATGGCCGCTGTTGGTGCTCGGATAAACGCATGTTTTAACAATGTTAAAATAGACATCAAAAGGCAATGAATTCTGAGCTCGGTTACTTTCACCGTAATGACCATAATCGCGGCGGTCTTGTTTTTTTCAGGTTTACGACTCTTTTAAGCTGGGAAAGCAGCTTTTCATGCTCCTCCGCTCTTCTTATTATTACCAGGTAATATTGTGGTGTACAACATAAAGTGAAAAATGCTTGCTATCTCCTACTAAATATTAAAACTGTGGGGGTCCAGAATACGTAATTAATTATAAATTTGTTGTCCATCTTCTGTGCGAAGAAACGAAGACACGATTCTGTAAAAAGTCAGCGTGCGGGGCCCGGCTCGCCTACCGTCCAATTTTGTCCCGGCCACCTATTTTGCAAAATTAAACATAAACGAATCGCTTAAAATTCCGAGTTTACAGTTTTTCCATCAAAGGACTCTCTTTGACAGTAACACGAACATATTTTTTATCAATCCTGTATGCCCATTTATTTGTGAAAATGTCATGCATGCTGGCATTTAAAAAGGAAGCTTTCATCAGCCAAAGTTTTTTATCTAAAAACTCTGCCATATTCTCTGCTTTTTGCTCTACCATCTGAAACATCTTTTAAGTGAGTCTCTTTCCAGACTAACAACAAGTTCAGTTGTTAATTCCTTATAAAAGTTTATTTCCAATAACCCCCACCATAACACCATCATTTTCAGAGTAACCTTTCCATCAGACTACTACTGCTACACTACTACCATCATAATTATTTTCAGCTACATCACCCGTACGAAACCGTACGATGGTCGGATGAAAGGAAAGAATACTCCAACTTTCTCTTTAATTACTGTTAAGTACGTGTGAAACTTGGGAGGCAAAAAGGAGATGCAAAAGTTTTTCTCTTTAGGTATGGGAGCTCTAGTAGGAAGAAGAATCCTTCTTTTGTACTCTATCTATAGAACGCTCATTTTATATAATTGAAATGGCAAATGGCATATAGATTTCCTTTCTTCAATTGCTTGAAAGGAGAAAATTGGAAGAAAGCACAAGACCTTTTATCTGAGGGCATGCTTTCTTCCTGATATAGCGGTTATTTACAAGTGAGCTGTGCCTATATGGCGTTCCAAAAACGACTACATTTTCTCTCATTAAATACTGTGTTAGATTATACTTGATTGAGAAGACGGGCTCTTTAAAAAAATGGTGGAGAGAGGTCGTAGTCAGCATTTTCAGAGAATACCATGTTGCTACTTCATTCATCCTTAAGATACTATCCATTTTAATCAGTTTGCAAGCAATCTTTGTTGTCGTTTGTCGTGCTTATACTCTGCCTCTTCTCTTTTAGTCCCCTTATTTTACTTTCCAAGTTCAATGTAAATAACCTTCAGCTCCGATTTTGGCGATGGGGATAGTGATATATAATGTTGGAATGGCGAGGGATCGCATATGGCAGTCGATTTGAACAAGTATTGCTCTGACTTTTATATACTCCCCCTATTATGTCAGTCGATTTGAAAGTTTTTTAAAAGGAATTCTCCCGAGTGCTAAAATGTATATGCGCCTTTTTTACGCCTGGCTTAAAGTCTTACAGTAAGGGTTGGTAAACAAACCGGAGCTTTCTTGAGATAGAAAAAATGGGGAAAATGCCTAATTAACTACAACTCGAGTGCCGTTTTGACTGATTAAATTAAAATGTATAACCTCTCATGCTAATGAAAGTTGAATAGTTTGGAATTTTCCTACCGTCAGCAAAAAAAATATGAAGGATAGCGGAGAAACTCGAGCGTAGCCTTAATTCCTTTTGCAGACGATTCGGGATTCTCGTATCTTTTGAGACGATGATGAATTGTGAGCAGTGTATTTTGGCAAGTTTTAAAAAATGAAATATAGTGGCAAAGTTTAAATGTATACTAGGAACTGAGAAAGTGTTCTTGGAAATGTGTGCTCCTTCATTGCTTTCTATATGTTCCCTTCCCATCTGGCTAGGGTACTGGTATATATACGAGTTAAGGAAAAGATATATATTTCTACTGCTAAATGGCACAAGTGTCCACTTCTTGACAAGTGCATGCACAATGGATTTTATTATGTTTGCTACTTTTCTATACTTTTGAGAGGGGTAATGTCCTCATGAGAGTAGTCTAGTGTGCATTATCTCAAACTTAATTTTACGGAAAGTTGAAAATGGAATTGTTTCACAGATCACAGGAGATTTCTAGCAAACGAAATGGCATATAGCTTGGCTAGAAGAACAAATAGATTGTTCCAATGCTATATGCATGTACAAAACAGAGAATTGGAATTGTTTCATGGCCGACGTGCTCTTTGAAAAATTGGACTTTGACTGGCCATCAAGCCAGCACAAGCTACACATGTGAGCTCAAGATGAACAATCACGAGGGAAGAAAGTTGCTTAGAATTTTGATTTAATGGACAGGTTGAAGTGTTTTACAACTTTAATAAGTTTTTCTCCAAGCAGGTACTAGCGATTTTTATTACGCTTCTTTCGAGTAGTCACGTGATTCCATTGTGATTTCATTACTTGATTATAGCAATTAGCATGAAATTAGATGGCGTGCTAGTAAAACTGGCCATCAAGCCAGCACAAGCTACACATGTGAGCTCAAGATGAACAATCACGAGCGAAGAAAGTTGCTCGGAATTTTGATTTAATGGACAGCAGGTTGAAGTGTTTTACAACTTTAATAAGTTTTTCTCCAAGCAGGTACTAGCGATTTTTACTGCGCTTCTTTCGAGTAGTCACGTGATTCCATTGTGATTTCATTACTTGATTATAGCAATTAGCATGAAATTAGATGGCGTGCTAGTAAATATGCTGAGCTTTAACGGATATGCAGTCCAAATAAGTTCTCCAGTGCAAATGAAGAGAAATTGCTTTCAAGAACTAAACTTTGAGAGCAAGTACTGTGAGCAACTTGAACTTTTTATTGTTAAGTATGAGTTTCATTATTATTAGCGTCACGTTTTAAAATGAACAATTATCATTACCGTAACTAGTTTTCCGCTAGTCCAGTAAAAACTTTTTTCATAGTCTCGGCTTAAAAAATGTTGTACGCACATTTCTTTCTTCTCTGCCGCCTGAAGATTACATTATGAAGAGAGATAGTCTTTACACTTCTCATCGTCACTGTGCAATATTAGAAAAGTACTTGTTTAAAAACACAAAAAAAGTGACAAGAGTATGATTTAGTCAGATGTCACTTTTCCCAGCTTTATTACGACAGAGACATAAATAATATAAAACCAAAAGGCTCAACTTTTACGAGGGTTCCTACTCAATCTCCTCACTTTTTTTTGCTGACTCGCGGCGTTTTTCTTTCAAAACACTTTCTCTGCAATATTTATACAGCAGCCGTTCACACTTGTACTCTAAAAACTTATATATAAAGCATATTTTTCCCATTTCGTGATTACACCTCTTATGCAAAAGGCTTCTTTGTTAGACTTTGGATGATGATGATGCTGCTGCTCCTGCTCCGGCAGCAATACAACAACAACACCGCAACACTTTTTCCACATCTACATTAAAAAAAACTCCTTACTAGATTCAGAGCCTCTAGTAGTCAAGAGAAAATAACTTTTTTTCGCTCTCTCTAAACTTTATTTAAACCCTATGCGTTATGCTGTGTCTTGTTGTGGGAAAAGTTTAGGATATGAAATCATAGATCTCTCTTCGCGCATACCTTTGCCTTCTCAAAATATCGAACACAACTTTTTTTCCACTTGGACAAAGTTGTAAACTACACAGTTGACGGATAAACGAGCTGAGAAAAGGAAATGTGTAAGCAGAGAGCTACAGATTTAAGATCACTTTGAATATCTAGGTGCATAATAAGTTCAAGACAGAGAATACCTCAACACAAAATTTTTTTTTCTCCTGAAAATCTGCAACTGCTAAAAAACTTTATTAGAAAATACTGGCCTTCCACACACAAGTCTGCTTTCATTACAAAGTTATATAACGTCGAGAGAGTAGCATAAATTGCAAAAAAAAACTTTTTTTTTATTTCCTTTCCTTAGCTAGGTTATTATTTTACAATTTTCTCTCATCCTCCCAAAGCAATAAAGAAAGTTGGTTCATTTAAATAAAACTTTAAGCCTGTGAATTCCATAAAGTAGGAGATGTACGTAGACGCAGAATTTTCAATTTTCGGCTTGATACAACGCATTTGTATAAAGCTCGATTAAATTTCTTCCCTTCTCAAAGAAATTCGTTTTTATTGTAATACAAACGCTTGTCCAGCCATCATCGCTGCTTATTTCCAGAGCGGCGAGACTCTGAAGAAAACTTTCATCATTACTATATCATTGTCATTATCGTTCTCTCCATTCACGTCACTGGACAAGGCACTAAAATTTAGCTGGGAATTATCGTTTTAACAAGAATCAATTTGACGGGAGGAAGTTTATAACGATTATTGCTTGTAAAAAATAACCGTCATTATCAACTCGCTTGTGTATTCAACCTCTTTTTCCTCGTAATGAACTTTGCATTGGAACTGCCAGTGAAAATTCTCAAGCAACAGCAAAACCGTGAAAGGTACAAGTAAAACGCTTTTACCCCGAGACAAGCTTATATTGTAAAGGAACGGGCATATTTATAACTGTCTCAGAGTTCAGAGAGTTCTTTGCTCTCATAAACGTTCCGGAGCTCATTCATGTGGACGCTGACAACAATATTTGTCATTCAGACGTTGAGGGACAGGGCGGAATAAAAAATGACTAGCTCGAGGTTTGAATACCAGTTCTCTGCTACACTAACACTTTTCTTTGTAACGGAAACAAACGTTTATCTAGTAAGAATTATGCATTGGATTGCTGAAATACGATGATGGAATGCATAATCAGAAAACAGTGCAAATATAGTCTGGGAAAGGGAAAAGATATCCAGCCTGGTTTCCAGAATGACCGTCTCTTCTTCCGTATGCATGTTTCTGGAAGACGAATCGGTTACGTTTGTTTGGAATGTGGTTTTAGGTGAATTAACGGAGAATATAAACATGTGATCGGTTTCGTTTGACAGTGATGTAAATGAAAGGATTGGTGCTAGTCATTAACTATTCCAATTATAAGGTGGCAACCGTAATACAATCATGTACATGGAAGCTTATGCATTTGGTGTTATCGTCACTTTTGATTTGAAACTTAAGTGCAAAAATGCCTACTCTTATTAATCGTCTTACCTTGGATGAGTTTTTGTTCTCGTTTGGTTAGAAGATAAGAAATTCACTCCAGTGATGTCCGTTCCTCCTGTTAAAATAAAATAAAATAGGTTAGACCTTTCTACGCACCGGGTTTGTAAAATCTCTGTAGACAAGGTTTTTCAGAAATACACTTTCCATTAACTCGTTACTTCCTGTGATGCTCTAAAGTGAGATTAGAACGTTCATTCCCAAAAGTCATAGAATTATTAATAGTCTGCTAGTGCTAACTGATGGGTTTCCTTTACATCTACTGAAATTTGCAGTACTATATTCCTACTTAATACCTGCTCCGTAACGGAAGCTACGTAATGAAACTGATATGTAGCACGGGAAGGGTAAAAAATGTAAAGCGCTATACCGATCTAATAACCTTGTATGAGTCAGCTATTCCATGCATGCGTTTTTTTAGTCGTCAGTATATCAAAGAATAGTTGGAAGCAAACAAAACCGCAAATCTGAACATTACTCAGAATCGATTCTTTGGTGGAAGCAGAAGAGCAGAAAAGTAAAGCAAAAGCAGAGAGGAAAAACGCACATTGCAAACTTGATTTTACGAGACTTTAACAGTCTATACAATCGGGGATGTTGTTATAAGGTGTGGGCTCTTATATTTGATATTTGATGGGAATGGAGGTAGGATACTGAGAACTGATCTATCAAGTTCTCCACAAAATATGGTAGTTACTCTCCTAGTGGTTGTCAAATTTCATACGCAAACAGAGAACGCTACACACCCACTGTACAAATATGCACACAAGACTTCATACGATGCATCGTAGACAAAAGTTGTATGTTTTAGTTAAAATTAAGTAAAGTATGCAAAAACTTTGTACTTTCAACCTTGGCAAAAATAAAAATGCAAGATAGTTTGGGATGAATCTTTTGGCATGTCGAAAGTGCATTAAACAAGGTGGGAGAACTCTATTCGTGCTTATACTGAATCAATACTCGCACTAATGAAATGTACCTAATTTTAACTTCAAGGTTATACTGCTCTTCGGAGAACCTTGCTAATTTCGATTTGCAGGTAGATTACCAGGAATAAGCAGTAATTCCGGGGAGCTGTACAACACCCGTATCAGATTTAATAACTAAATTATCGTTAATTATCTTGAAATCTGTGGCCAGATGTATCAATGTAATAAATTAGTTTATATTACCGAGACTCTTCAGTTCAATGGGTACTAGCAAAGGTTCCCGGGATAGAAGTGAAAATGAGATGAATTGTCTCGAATAGTTAATCACATTGTCAGGTCTAGGAAAGAAATAGAGGTCATTTGGCTGTCAGGAAGCCAAGGCAAGGGTGCAATATGGCAGAAGAAGGTAACTAGGTTGGGGCTCAGGTGGTTATATCCTATACATCTTAGCTCTGTTGTACTTCCTTTCTAGCGTGTACGCAGCCTTAACACGCTGCTTTAATTTTCCAGGTGAGTTCTTTGGGAGATTAGGAAATTTAGCATGAGGGGCGGTAACAGACGAATGTGTCATAATTCTATAATTGTAAAAGTAATCTGTCTTCTCTAGAGAATGATTCCGTCCATGAATTGCTCTGGAACGGAAGAGAGAGGAAGAAGATGAAACCTAATTTTCCACACAAAAGGGAAAGACGCGGAGAAAACAGCTACACGGAGCAACTGTTACGTTGCTTGTTCCACCCATGTAATTACATGGGAGAGTCAGGAAGCTCTGAAAATTGTTTGTTCTAATCAAAGAGCTAAAAAAAATAGTAGTATATTGCACGGGTGAACTCTATTCGCTAGACATGAATTTACTGCACGGTTCTTGCACACTTTCAAATGTAGTCTTCATACGTAATCATGTGCTCCCGGAAGATTCGTTGCAGGCGGAACCAAAAGATATATATTCTTGATTAACCTGTACAGATCAGCCCAATTAACGAGGTGAAGCACACTGTGATCATTCTGACTTTCCCTAACTGCCTCTTTTTCCGTCCCGTTTCGGCTGTTATGTTACATAGTGAAAGTAATTTGACTCCGACGGTGAAATACAAATGTCTACTTGTTAAGTAATGTTATGATTTTACTAATTATAGTGTCGCTGCTTAGATGTGCTAGTAAAATTGTTTGTATACGACAACAAGTACATTCGGTTCTGTTGCAGTTGTTAATATTTTTTGTCATTCGAAATAAATACGTGTGTACTTGGCACAAGCGATTCTAGTGTACATTAAATATCCTTTACATTCACTATTCTGAATATTTACAAAAGAAGAGAACCTTTTTTGTACACGCTACTTTAGCTGCTTAAAACCGGAAAAGTTTAGTAAAAACTTGCAAAAAACCCCCGACTCGTTAGTACTCATACTTATTGGTGTAGAATTAAGCGAGTATCTTCCGCAGTGTGCATAAGAAAGGAGAGGAAGGATCGAAACCACACAGCGACAAATGAGTTTTGTTAAACATGGTGAAAGGAGTAAGGTGAAGGCGAGGAGAAGCGCATGCAAAGGAGTTTCTTCGGCAGGAAGTTTCTCTCAAATTATATTACCCCTTCTTTGGCAATGTTTGCGGTGAAACCCTTCATCCTTTCCTGTTAGGTAGCGTGTGCTGTGTAACTTTTTCGTGTGAAAATCGGAGGAAAGAAAGTATTTATGCATTTCATTACTTAATCCATGCGCTGCCGCTTTCTCTGGAGATAAAAGGAAGGGGATAGGGAACTTTTTTTATGGTAAAAGGAGGTGAGGAAGATGAATTGAATTCTTATTTTTTTTATACAAAGAGCAAACAAAAGTGTGGAGGAAAAGGAAAATGCATTGCTATTGATTTTTGTTGCATCATATGCTAATATATTCCTCACGGATATTTTTTATATTCTGCCAAGCTGTATCTGATTACTCTGCATTTTATACGTATACGGGAGGTTGGAAAAGAAGCCATCAAATGATTTTGTAAGCAGGGAAAA